>CAXARO010001376.1:0-12128 GCA_963971305.1 Arcuatula senhousia
TCATCCAAACCCACCCAAAATCTATATAGCTCATTTGATCGGTGTTTCTGCCGTATTCTGGTATAAAACCATGGGACCGGCGTCATCAGTGGCTATCCCAAAGCTTGATTTTATAAGACTATTTGTTTCTTCAAAATGCTTAAGTTGGACCATACACCGAAAGCTCCTTAACTGCCTCAAAGATATTCCAAAACATTAGGAATTAAAGATGTTTTTTAAAAGCTAAGATTAGCTAAAATCTTATTCATAATGCTTATGAATTGTTTAGTCCTATTCTAAGATAAGATAAATAAATACTTTCTTTTTCTATTTCAAAACCTTTGGATTAAAGATATTTTTAGAAAGCTAAGATAAGCTTTGATTTTATTACCAATGCTTGTGACTTTTATAGTCGTTTTCTAAGATATATGAATACTTTCTTTTTCTTGCAATGATTTGCTAATTCTCTATTTATAATATATTAATGATGTGTTATCTTTCTTTGGTTACATTTTATCTGCTCTTGTAAGTCTTTCTTGTATATTTTTATTTCTTCTATAAGCAATGATTGGCTTTACTTTAAATATTCTTTTGCATACAAGATTGCTTTCAATTAAGTTCCAATGTTTCAGAACAATTTTTTTCAGACACTTTGCTGCAGGATTGTAAGTTGTAATAAACACAAGTGGTCTGTCATTTTTCTTTTGTTTATCAACTAACAGTTCTGATCTATTTAAATTTACTACACTTTGTAAAGCTTGATCAATCTCAAAGTGTGAATAGTTTCTTTGTAAAAGTTTTTCTTTGAAGAAATTGATTAATCTATAACTCATATTTTCTTCACTCGTGTTTCTAATGTGCCTGATCATTTCACCTTTAATGAACCCAGAAAATACACTCTTTGGGTGACAGCTCTTTCTATCTAGATACTGAAATGTTTCAGTTGGTTTGATAAATGTTCTTATATCTAATACTTTAGAGGATTCAAATCTCTCCCCTTTGTAGAGTTCAGTGTCTAAAAATGTTATATGCTCTTCAGATATTTCAAATGTAAATTTTAGATGTTTATGGGTATTATTAGCTATTTCAAAAAATTGTTCAAGCTCTGGTATTGACCCATTAAGAAAGATTATGCCATCATCACGATATCTAGCACAAAATTCTATTTTGTGATGATAAGGATACAGAGCTAAGATATTTTCTAATACCTCAAACATTCTAAGGTCAGCTAGTTCAGGCGAAGCTGCGCCTCCCATAGGAACACCTATTTTCTGTCTGTACATTTTATTGTTAAATGTAAATTCATTATATGATAAAATCAAATCTAATACTTGTAAAAGCTCTTCTATAGGGGGTACTTTGAACGAATATTTGTTCAAGTCTATGTTTTGAGTTCCTCTTTGAACAGCCTCTAGTATTTCTTTCTTTTCAAAATTTGTATACATATTGCTAGCATCAAATACAGCTAATAAGACATTTTGGTTTAATCTTAAACCTTCTATTTTTCTGATGAAATGTTTGGTATCCTTAATATATGTATATTGATTTTGCACAAGTGGTAAAAGTATTTGATCAATTAGATGCCCAAGATTGTGCAAAGGAGTCCCACATAAAGATACGATGGGTCTTCCTGGAATTATATATTCTGGGTGAGAATTAGGATTATTCTCAATTTCAGCTAATATATCTGCTGGAATTTTATGTATTTTTGGTAACAGGAAAAACTTTCCTAATTTTTTGCTATGCAAGTCTTGCATCAAATATTTATAGGTAGTTTCATCTATCTGTTTTTTCTTGTCCCAATTTTGGACGATTTCTTGTACTATAAGGCTAACATATTCTATGTGTGATTCAAATATTTCTTCATAATAGATCTCATTTTCTAATTGTCTTAAACCCTCTATGATGTATTTATTCACATCAAGTACACATAATGTAGAATTTTTGTCTGCTTTTCTTATTAATATTTCTTTTTTGCTCTTGAGGTTACTTAATGCATCTCTTTCTTTCTTTGTAAGATTTGATTGTGCATTTTCAATCTTAATTTTACTCATTTCATATTTAGTGGCAAAAAGATAGTTTTCTAAAGATTCACAAGAATATTCAGGTTTGAAACCACTATTGATATAAAAAGGATGTTTATTATATTCATCATTTTTGCTAAACAGATATTGACAACGCATTTTGCGTCCCAGCTCATCAAAGTCTTTCATGAGACATTTTCTCAAGTATTTCGTACTTGGTGTTGGTATAAACTTTACACCTTTTGATAACAAGATAACTTCATCTTCCTTTAGAATGTACTGTGAAAAGTTCTTCACAAATTTCTTGGCTTTCGCCACCTTTTCTTTGCGTTTTAGCTCTAAGAATTTAGTCTTATGTTTTCTAAGCTTATTACGTTTTTTATTTTCTTTTACATGTTTCTTAAAACGTCTAGCCATGGCGAAGATCAACCACGCTCTGATTTTGTTTACCTCAAATCATTTTATTCACATTCATTCTAAAAATAAATTCATTCTGCCAATCAAGTGTAATTGATGAGTATAAGCTTGCATTATTTACAACTTGTCAATTCTTTCTGGCTAGAGTGCATATCAGATAAGCTTCACATTTTAAAATGTATTAAGTATTCTTGTTAATTTGATAAAGATATCTAATTACTTAAGGTTTGTTTGATAAGATTCTAAACTGAACTTACTTTTTGAGATAAGTAAAGATAAAGTCCAATTGATATTTTGTTTTATTTCAACATTCTTACAAGTTTAAGAATAATAATCCATCATTCAAGATTATAAAGTCTTCACTTGTTTCTGTTCATGTAGGGAGCTCCCCTCACTTTGTCTTTCCTTTGTTTTCCCAAGAAAATGTTCTTTTCTTCTTTTGGTGGGGTTTTCAGTTTATCGTCATAATCATTTGCAAAAGATTGGAATTCTTTATCCCACTTTTCTACGAGTTTAGTAATTTCACTTTGGAAACTAGAAATGTTATCAAAATTGCCTGTATTATTTTCGGCATATTTCAGCTTCAAGTATTCTGCTTTATCTGTGAATATTGTTATTAATTCTTCACAAGACTGGCACAGTTTCTCTATGGTTAGTCTATTAACTTCACTTCTTATAATTCTTAGTTTGTCTCTAAAGAAGTTTTTTGATTGTTCTGATCCATAATAAGGATAAAAGTCCACAGTAGTTTGCATAAATCTTGGCGTCACTTCTCTTTTCTTGCAAGATTCTAAGCTATATAATAACGTGGCTATATGATGTCTATTGTTTAAGATCTCATTAATATTTCTGATGCTTTCTTCATCACAATCTTTTGTATTCTCAGGATTGTTATTTATCCTTCTAAAATTCAACTTCAATGAAGTGTTTCTTAAGTCTATTTGGGTAAGATTGTCACCCTTGCTATCTTCAGTTTTATCCACTGTAAGCATTTCACTGTCTTGTACCGAGAGATCCAAAAAATCTGGATCTCTTGACATGTTTTTAAGACTATTACTTTCCATTCTTTTAGGAGTTCTATTTTTTAAACTAAGATTTCTCTTCATTTTTATTAATTGTGTGAGGCTTGATATTGTTTACAAATGCTTTTAAACAAAGTTTGACATTTTGTCATGTACTTCCTCTTCTATCACCACATCATTGTGGTTACAATTTGATGTATTATTTCAGCGTCAAGCTTGATTCTCATGAACTTTCAGGTGCAGTTAAGGAATTCCCAGTTTGTAGGTCCAACACATTTTGTTTTTACATGTCTGTAATCTAGATTTGCCACTGACCTGATTTTTATTTGTATCAATAAATTATGTCTTTGATAAAGCTCTTTCATTATATTTTATAGATAATAGGCACTTTAAGCTTTGATATATAATTCTTGTTAAAGTTAAAGCTATGCTATATATCTAAGTTTTTTATTTAGCAATACTGTGCCATAGGTTTGACTATGTAGACATAGATACATGTTTCAAAGATTTGATCTTATCAAATGAAACTAACTAAATTCTGAGGATCAGAAAAATGATACACGGGTAGGATGATTGGCGAGCGAGGCTCTGTCATAACATTTTATATTTAAAATCATCCAAACCCACCCAAAATCTATATAGCTCATTTGATCGGTGTTTCTGCCGTATTCTGGTATAAAACCATGGGACCGGCGTCATCAGTGGCTATCCCAAAGCTTGATTTTATAAGACTATTTGTTTCTTCAAAATGCTTAAGTTGGACCATACACCGAAAGCTCCTTAACTGCCTCAAAGATATTCCAAAACATTAGGAATTAAAGATGTTTTTTAAAAGCTAAGATTAGCTAAAATCTTATTCATAATGCTTATGAATTGTTTAGTCCTATTCTAAGATAAGATAAATAAATACTTTCTTTTTCTATTCCAAAACCTTTGGATTAAAGATATTTTTAGAAAGCTAAGATAAGCTTTGATTTTATTACCAATGCTTGTGACTTTTATAGTCATTTTCTAAGATATATTAATACTTTCTTTTTCTTGCAATGATTTGCTAATTCTCTATTTATAATATATTAATGATGTGTTATCTTTCTTTGGTTACATTTTATCTGCTCTTGTAAGTCTTTCTTGTATATTTTTATTTCTTCTATAAGCAATGATTGGCTTTACTTTAAATATTCTTTTGCATACAAGATTGCTTTCAATTAAGTTCCAATGTTTCAGAACAATTTTTTTCAGACACTTTGCTGCAGGATTGTAAGTTGTAATAAACACAAGTGGTCTGTCATTTTTCTTTTGTTTATCAACTAACAGTTCTGATCTATTTAAATTTACTACACTTTGTAAAGCTTGATCAATCTCAAAGTGTGAATAGTTTCTTTGTAAAAGTTTTTCTTTGAAGAAATTGATTAATCTATAACTCATATTTTCTTCACTCGTGTTTCTAATGTGCCTGATCATTTCACCTTTAATGAACCCAGAAAATACACTCTTTGGGTGACAGCTCTTTCTATCTAGATACTGAAATGTTTCAGTTGGTTTGATAAATGTTCTTATATCTAATACTTTAGAGGATTCAAATCTCTCCCCTTTGTAGAGTTCAGTGTCTAAAAATGTTATATGCTCTTCAGATATTTCAAATGTAAATTTTAGATGTTTATGGGTATTATTAGCTATTTCAAAAAATTGTTCAAGCTCTGGTATTGACCCATTAAAAAAGATTATGCCATCATCACGATATCTAGCACAAAATTCTATTTTGTGATGATAAGGATACAGAGCTAAGATATTTTCTAATACCTCAAACATTCTAAGGTCAGCTAGTTCAGGCGAAGCTGCGCCTCCCATAGGAACACCTATTTTCTGTCTGTACATTTTATTGTTAAATGTAAATTCATTATATGATAAAATCAAATCTAATACTTGTAAAAGCTCTTCTATAGGGGGTACTTTGAACGAATATTTGTTCAAGTCTATGTTTTGAGTTCCTCTTTGAACAGCCTCTAGTATTTCTTTCTTTTCAAAATTTGTATACATATTGCTAGCATCAAATACAGCTAATAAGACATTTTGGTTTAATCTTAAACCTTCTATTTTTCTGATGAAATGTTTGGTATCCTTAATATATGTATATTGATTTTGCACAAGTGGTAAAAGTATTTGATCAATTAGATGCCCAAGATTGTGCAAAGGAGTCCCACATAAAGATACGATGGGTCTTCCTGGAATTATATATTCTGGGTGAGAATTAGGATTATTCTCAATTTCAGCTAATATATCTGCTGGAATTTTATGTATTTTTGGTAACAGGAAAAACTTTCCTAATTTTTTGCTATGCAAGTCTTGCATCAAATATTTATAGGTAGTTTCATCTATCTGTTTTTTCTTGTCCCAATTTTGGACGATTTCTTGTACTATAAGGCTAACATATTCTATGTGTGATTCAAATATTTCTTCATAATAGATCTCATTTTCTAATTGTCTTAAACCCTCTATGATGTATTTATTCACATCAAGTACACATAATGTAGAATTTTTGTCTGCTTTTCTTATTAATATTTCTTTTTTGCTCTTGAGGTTACTTAATGCATCTCTTTCTTTCTTTGTAAGATTTGATTGTGCATTTTCAATCTTAATTTTACTCATTTCATATTTAGTGGCAAAAAGATAGTTTTCTAAAGATTCACAAGAATATTCAGGTTTGAAACCACTATTGATATAAAAAGGATGTTTATTATATTCATCATTTTTGCTAAACAGATATTGACAACGCATTTTGCGTCCCAGCTCATCAAAGTCTTTCATGAGACATTTTCTCAAGTATTTCGTACTTGGTGTTGGTATAAACTTTACACCTTTTGATAACAAGATAACTTCATCTTCCTTTAGAATGTATTGTGAAAAGTTCTTCACAAATTTCTTGGCTTTCGCCACCTTTTCTTTGCGTTTTAGCTCTAAGAATTTAGTCTTATGTTTTCTAAGCTTATTACGTTTTTTATTTTCTTTTACATGTTTCTTAAAACGTCTAGCCATGGCGAAGATCAACCACGCTCGGCAGAAACACCGATCAAATGAGCTATATAGATTTTGGGTGGGTTTGGATGATTTTAAATATAAAATGTTATGACAGAGCCTCGCTCGCCAATCATCCTACCCGTGTATCATTTTTCTGATCCTCAGAATTTAGTTAGTTTCATTTGATAAGATCAAATCTTTGAAACATGTATCTATGTCTACATAGTCAAACCTATGGCACAGTATTGCTAAATAAAAAACTTAGATATATAGCATAGCTTTAACTTTAACAAGAATTATATATCAAAGCTTAAAGTGCCTATTATCTATAAAATATAATGAAAGAGCTTTATCAAAGACATAATTTATTGATACAAATAAAAATCAGGTCAGTGGCAAATCTAGATTACAGACATGTAAAAACAAAATGTGTTGGACCTACAAACTGGGAATTCCTTAACTGCACCTGAAAGTTCATGAGAATCAAGCTTGACGCTGAAATAATACATCAAATTGTAACCACAATGATGTGGTGATAGAAGAGGAAGTACATGACAAAATGTCAAACTTTGTTTAAAAGCATTTGTAAACAATATCAAGCCTCACACAATTAATAAAAATGAAGAGAAATCTTAGTTTAAAAAATAGAACTCCTAAAAGAATGGAAAGTAATAGTCTTAAAAACATGTCAAGAGATCCAGATTTTTTGGATCTCTCGGTACAAGACAGTGAAATGCTTACAGTGGATAAAACTGAAGATAGCAAGGGTGACAATCTTACCCAAATAGACTTAAGAAACACTTCATTGAAGTTGAATTTTAGAAGGATAAATAACAATCCTGAGAATACAAAAGATTGTGATGAAGAAAGCATCAGAAATATTAATGAGATCTTAAACAATAGACATCATATAGCCACGTTATTATATAGCTTAGAATCTTGCAAGAAAAGAGAAGTGACGCCAAGATTTATGCAAACTACTGTGGACTTTTATCCTTATTATGGATCAGAACAATCAAAAAACTTCTTTAGAGACAAACTAAGAATTATAAGAAGTGAAGTTAATAGACTAACCATAGAGAAACTGTGCCAGTCTTGTGAAGAATTAATAACAATATTCACAGATAAAGCAGAATACTTGAAGCTGAAATATGCCGAAAATAATACAGGCAATTTTGATAACATTTCTAGTTTCCAAAGTGAAATTACTAAACTCGTAGAAAAGTGGGATAAAGAATTCCAATCTTTTGCAAATGATTATGACGATAAACTGAAAACCCCACCAAAAGAAGAAAAGAACATTTTCTTGGGAAAACAAAGGAAAGACAAAGTGAGGGGAGCTCCCTACATGAACAGAAACAAGTGAAGACTTTATAATCTTGAATGATGGATTATTATTCTTAAACTTGTAAGAATGTTGAAATAAAACAAAATATCAATTGGACTTTATCTTTACTTATCTCAAAAAGTAAGTTCAGTTTAGAATCTTATCAAACAAACCTTAATTAATTAGATATCTTTATCAAATTAACAAGAATACTTAATACATTTTAAAATGTGAAGCTTATCTGATATGCACTCTAGCCAGAAAGAATTGACAAGTTGTAAATAATGCAAGCTTATACTCATCAATTACACTTGATTGGCAGAATGAATTTATTTTTAGAATGAATGTGAATAATATGATTTGAGGTAAACAAAATCAGAGCGTGGTTGATCTTCGCCATGGCTAGACGTTTTAAGAAACATGTAAAAGAAAATAAAAAACGTAATAAGCTTAGAAAACATAAGACTAAATTCTTAGAGCTAAAACGCAAAGAAAAGGTGGCGAAAGCCAAGAAATTTGTGAAGAACTTTTCACAATACATTCTAAAGGAAGATGAAGTTATCTTGTTATCAAAAGGTGTAAAGTTTATACCAACACCAAGTACGAAATACTTGAGAAAATGTCTCATGAAAGACTTTGATGAGCTGGGACGCAAAATGCGTTGTCAATATCTGTTTAGCAAAAATGATGAATATAATAAACATCCTTTTTATATCAATAGTGGTTTCAAACCTGAATATTCTTGTGAATCTTTAGAAAACTATCTTTTTGCCACTAAATATGAAATGAGTAAAATTAAGATTGAAAATGCACAATCAAATCTTACAAAGAAAGAAAGAGATGCATTAAGTAACCTCAAGAGCAAAAAAGAAATATTAATAAGAAAAGCAGACAAAAATTCTACATTATGTGTACTTGATGTGAATAAATACATCATAGAGGGTTTAAGACAATTAGAAAATGAGATCTATTATGAAGAAATATTTGAATCACACATAGAATATGTTAGCCTTATAGTACAAGAAATCGTCCAAAATTGGGACAAGAAAAAACAGATAGATGAAACTACCTATAAATATTTGATGCAAGACTTGCATAGCAAAAAATTAGGAAAGTTTTTCCTGTTACCAAAAATACATAAAATTCCAGCAGATATATTAGCTGAAATTGAGAATAATCCTAATTCTCACCCAGAATATATAATTCCAGGAAGACCCATCGTATCTTTATGTGGGACTCCTTTGCACAATCTTGGGCATCTAATTGATCAAATACTTTTACCACTTGTGCAAAATCAATATACATATATTAAGGATACCAAACATTTCATCAGAAAAATAGAAGGTTTAAGATTAAACCAAAATGTCTTATTAGCTGTATTTGATGCTAGCAATATGTATACAAATTTTGAAAAGAAAGAAATACTAGAGGCTGTTCAAAGAGGAACTCAAAACATAGACTTGAACAAATATTCGTTCAAAGTACCCCCTATAGAAGAGCTTTAACAAGTATTAGATTTGATTTTATCATATAATGAATTTACATTTAACAATAAAATGTACAGACAGAAAATAGGTGTTCCTATGGGAGGCGCAGCTTCGCCTGAACTAGCTGACCTTAGAATGTTTGAGGTATTAGAAAATATCTTAGCTCTGTATCCTTATCATCACAAAATAGAATTTTGTGCTAGATATCGTGATGATGGCATAATCTTTTTTAATGGGTCAATACCAGAGCTTGAACAATTTTTTGAAATAGCTAATAATACCCATAAACATCTAAAATTTACATTTGAAATATCTGAAGAGCATATAACATTTTTAGACACTGAACTCTACAAAGGGGAGAGATTTGAATCCTCTAAAGTATTAGATATAAGAACATTTATCAAACCAACTGAAACATTTCAGTATCTAGATAGAAAGAGCTGTCACCCAAAGAGTGTATTTTCTGGGTTCATTAAAGGTGAAATGATCAGGCACATTAGAAACACGAGTGAAGAAAATATGAGTTATAGATTAATCAATTTCTTCAAAGAAAAACTTTTACAAAGAAACTATTCACACTTTGAGATTGATCAAGCTTTACAAAGTGTAGTAAATTTAAATAGATCAGAACTGTTAGTTGATAAACAAAAGAAAAATGACAGACCACTTGTGTTTATTACAACTTACAATCCTGCAGCAAAGTGTCTGAAAAAAATTGTTCTGAAACATTGGAACTTAATTGAAAGCAATCTTGTATGCAAAAGAATATTTAAAGTAAAGCCAATCATTGCTTATAGAAGAAATAAAAATATACAAGAAAGACTTACAAGAGCAGATAAAATGTAACCAAAGAAAGATAACACATCATTAATATATTATAAATAGAGAATTAGCAAATCATTGCAAGAAAAAGAAAGTATTAATATATCTTAGAAAATGACTATAAAAGTCACAAGCATTGGTAATAAAATCAAAGCTTATCTTAGCTTTCTAAAAATATCTTTAATCCAAAGGTTTTGGAATAGAAAAAGAAAGTATTTATTTATCTTATCTTAGAATAGGACTAAACAATTCATAAGCATTATGAATAAGATTTTAGCTAATCTTAGCTTTTAAAAAACATCTTTAATTCCTAATGTTTTGGAATATCTTTGAGGCAGTTAAGGAGCTTTCGGTGTATGGTCCAACTTAAGCATTTTGAAGAAACAAATAGTCTTATAAAATCAAGCTTTGGGATAGCCACTGATGACGCCGGTCCCATGGTTTTATACCAGAATACGGCAGAAACACCGATCAAATGAGCTATATAGATTTTGGGTGGGTTTGGATGATTTTAAATATAAAAAATTAAGGATACCAAACATTTCATCAGAAAAATAGAAGGTTTAAGATTAAACCAAAATGTCTTATTAGCTGTATTTGATGCTAGCAATATGTATACAAATTTTGAAAAGAAAGAAATACTAGAGGCTGTTCAAAGAGGAACTCAAAACATAGACTTGAACAAATATTCGTTCAAAGTACCCCCTATAGAAGAGCTTTTACAAGTATTAGATTTGATTTTATCATATAATGAATTTACATTTAACAATAAAATGTACAGACAGAAAATAGGTGTTCCTATGGGAGGCGCAGCTTCGCCTGAACTAGCTGACCTTAGAATGTTTGAGGTATTAGAAAATATCTTAGCTCTGTATCCTTATCATCACAAAATAGAATTTTGTGCTAGATATCGTGATGATGGCATAATCTTTCTTAATGGGTCAATACCAGAGCTTGAACAATTTTTTGAAATAGCTAATAATACCCATAAACATCTAAAATTTACATTTGAAATATCTGAAGAGCATATAACATTTTTAGACACTGAACTCTACAAAGGGGAGAGATTTGAATCCTCTAAAGTATTAGATATAAGAACATTTATCAAACCAACTGAAACATTTCAGTATCTAGATAGAAAGAGCTGTCACCCAAAGAGTGTATTTTCTGGGTTCATTAAAGGTGAAATGATCAGGCACATTAGAAACACGAGTGAAGAAAATATGAGTTATAGATTAATCAATTTCTTCAAAGAAAAACTTTTACAAAGAAACTATTCACACTTTGAGATTGATCAAGCTTTACAAAGTGTAGTAAATTTAAATAGATCAGAACTGTTAGTTGATAAACAAAAGAAAAATGACAGACCACTTGTGTTTATTACAACTTACAATCCTGCAGCAAAGTGTCTGAAAAAAATTGTTCTGAAACATTGGAACTTAATTGAAAGCAATCTTGTATGCAAAAGAATATTTAAAGTAAAGCCAATCATTGCTTATAGAAGAAATAAAAATATACAAGAAAGACTTACAAGAGCAGATAAAATGTAACCAAAGAAAGATAACACATCATTAATATATTATAAATAGAGAATTAGCAAATCATTGCAAGAAAAAGAAAGTATTAATATATCTTAGAAAATGACTATAAAAGTCACAAGCATTGGTAATAAAATCAAAGCTTATCTTAGCTTTCTAAAAATATCTTTAATCCAAAGGTTTTGGAATAGAAAAAGAAAGTATTTATTTATCTTATCTTAGAATAGGACTAAACAATTCATAAGCATTATGAATAAGATTTTAGCTAATCTTAGCTTTTAAAAAACATCTTTAATTCCTAATGTTTTGGAATATCTTTGAGGCAGTTAAGGAGCTTTCGGTGTATGGTCCAACTTAAGCATTTTGAAGAAACAAATAGTCTTATAAAATCAAGCTTTGGGATAGCCACTGATGACGCCGGTCCCATGGTTTTATACCAGAATACGGCAGAAACACCGATCAAATGAGCTATATAGATTTTGGGTGGGTTTGGATGA
>CAXARO010001377.1:0-19725 GCA_963971305.1 Arcuatula senhousia
CATAAAATATAGTATTACAATATTCTTAAAATTTCGATTGGAATTGAGAGCAGGTTAAACATCCATATTGAATGAAATTGAAAACACAGGCACTATAGCAAATATCTTAAACCCTCAATTCAGCTCTTAGTTTAAACATATATATTTATCCTGGATTGGGAAACAAGCTAAGTGCTTCTATAAATCACTCTCCAGCTAGCAGTTTGCGAGTGTGGCCTTTGTAAATGGCCCCCATTGAGCCTCTTATCGAACTCTACAAAGGGTTTTTAACGTGTACAGGGTATTGCTCTCCCTACACATGGGACAATCTTTTTTCATCCTTTCCGAAGTACTAGCATCGTTTCCTGAGACCATCCTCGGAAATGGTGTCAAGAGAGAGTCGGAAAATCGGTTCATGAAATTTTCACCCCTGACGAGGATCGAACCACGAACCTTGGTGTTAAAAGCCCGACGCGTTAACCACTACACCACCGGCTCTTCAAAAATATCCATTCTGCTGAAGCTGGCAGATGACTCCTAATAAAAGTTATGGCCCCTAATTGTCAAGTTTTGGGTTTTTGTCTTGCAGATTAAATCTATAAAAGATTAATAAAAAAAAGAAAAGTAGCAACTGAGATGTCATTTAATATGAGGCAGGTAAAACCTGTTACGCTCCCGAAGTTTCAATTTAATTTTTTTTTTTTTTGGTTCGAAAATAAAAACAAGCTAGCTTTTCTTGTGGGTTACGTGAGCGTTTCATGACGTCTAATATTTTCAAAGATAAAAACGTTAAAAAGACGCCGAAAGTTCGGGAAAACAAGCGCGTGCTAAACCGGACGTTGAAGGAAAATTCAGCTCATAGTACAACTAAACTATTGACATTTCTACCATTATCGCTCCCTTCGGGAGCGTATAATATTTTCAAAGATAAAAACGTTAAAAAGACGCCGAAAGTTCGGGAAAACAAGCGCGTGCTAAACCGGACGTTGAAGGAAAATTCAGCTCATAGTACAACTAAACTATTGACATTTCTACCATTATCGCTCCCTTCGGGAGCGTATTAAGGTTGCACCAATTCAAAGATTTTATTTAGAATGACCATCACTTCAAACCTTTATAACTTTCAGATTTGTTTCACCAATTTCAATAAATTAGACATCAAAGAGGAAAATAACTGTAACTTGTTTTGACTAGAACATGTACATAAATTCCAAATAAAATAAGATTGAATAACAATAGAAGCAGATTGGTCCCTATCACACACATATTTTAAATCCAGTTCTCATATGTTATGTACATTTTAACAACCTTTTGTATATATTTTGCAGAATATTGGCATGATGGACAGACACATTTGTGGTGCCTGTAAAGAAGAAATAAATGATCTGGATGAATTTATTCTACATAAGAGACAAACATGCAAGGTGCTTTATGGACAGAAAGACAGCAAAGCTCAGGTCACTGTAAGTTATCAATAAGAAACATTGTTGTACATTTAATTTTTAGCCGAGATAATCGCTGTAGCGATTAGTGAGGGCTATAAGTATGATAGCTTTTTAGTAACTGACCAATCAAAACTAGTTTGATGATCATGCTGCCTCATCACATATTAATGCACGCTTGAAATATAGTCCCTTTGCAGAGAGTTTATATTTTTGTCACTTTACCCAAAATCCAATATCCAAATACCACTTTAATACTAAACATAAGATATTTAAAATTTGTAGATCATGGATTCATGTACTATTAGTACTTTGATGATATTTATACAGTCATAAAGCATTATGAATATGGAGATTATGTTATTTACACTAAAACTACATGTAGAATAAGTCTAGCTAATATGTTGTGTGCATGAAGAGACAAAAGTTTTTCTACAATGTATACTAAATACATGTACAATTAACATACCTATGTGATGCCATTAAAACAATAATATAAAGAAATCAAAGATATATATACACACATTAAACAAAGTGAAATAAGCATATCTACATGTATAACTGTTGGCTCACATGTCATGAATTGGGGTTAAACCAAGGTCTTTTTAGATAAATTTGAAAAGGTACAATGTGTAAAACTGCAAAATTCTTAATTTAATTTTTGA
Source organism: Arcuatula senhousia (assembly GCA_963971305.1). Taxonomy (NCBI): domain Eukaryota; kingdom Metazoa; phylum Mollusca; class Bivalvia; order Mytilida; family Mytilidae; genus Arcuatula; species Arcuatula senhousia. The sequence goes on from CAXARO010001377.1 coordinate 2,087, forward strand.
TATAAACCACTGTATCTGAATAAAAAATGAATAATATTATCATATTTTATTAATCTTTTTGCATACCTATACCATATTTTTTTAGGTTCCACCATTAACATTGAGTTCAGCCAACAGTGCAGACATTCCTGGTGGCACAGAAATAAATGTGATTGAAGGAGAATCTGCTAATCTGAGGGAGGAGACTGAATGTTTGTCTGAACAGACCATTAACAATTCAGAAGCACTAACACAATTGAATAAACCAAAAGAGCCCATTAACTTATCTACTCAAAATTCAGAAGGCCTTGTCTCACCAATTGACAAGCTAAAAGATTGTATAGAATCTGAGGAAACGCATTTCATTAGTACTTATGGGGAATCTGCTAAAGAGCTCATTAACTCTAAAGCCTCCTCTCTACTACCAGAAAAGTTGTCTGACATTGTGCATCCTGTTATCACTCAGTGTAGTAATAGTTTGCCTCTCTACCAGACTAATACTACCAACTTACAAGTCATATCGGATGCTATTGACCATTGCCTGGACTCTACCATACACCAATCTGTTGTATGTACACCTCCACCAGGACATGAATATATACAAACCACTGTTAGAACAACTGAAACAGAGGTCATAACTCCTATTCAAGGTTATTCTCAGGATGCAACTGGATATCATCCACCAATTGACAGAAGGACACCGTTGACTGGTTTATCAGAAAAGACAATTGAACAGCTCCAAAGCTATGGTAGTATTATTATATATATAGTAAATGATAAAAAGAATAATGATATTACTGGTAGGTTAAATAATTGTATGTAAAATAAAAGTAATATCAAAATTATCGAACTCAGAGGATCAATCTCAATGTCCAATAGAAAAGAGAAAACATGGAAGACATACTGGAAAAAATATAGATTGCAATGGACCTGACTTGGTACAGGCATTTCACATGAAACATTGGGCTACACCAGGTTTTATTGCAGGCCAAACCTCCCTCTTTTTTATGAAATAAAATATTGTAATGTGTATGTAAATACTATTTTTGTTTTTTAGGTGACAGACAAAGTTTAGACCAACCGAAATCTCTACATATGGTTTTAGATCATAATGGATCATATTCATTATTGTCAAAAACACAGGTAGCAGAATCATTACAAGCAAAAGAACAACTAAATGAATCTTTATTGATGAGAGTGCAAGCTGTTTCTACACAACCAAATGAACCTCTATTAACAAGAGCTCCAACTGATTCCTCACCACCAATTCATCCTCCACAAACGAGAGTTCCAACTGAAGTCATGCAACCAAATGAATCTTTATTAAAGACAGCTCATCCTAATCCTGCACTACAAAAAGAATCTCTTCTGAAGAAAGCTCCAACTAATCCAACAGGTTTAGAACAAGTCCAAACATTTATTCATAAGAATAAACTCTATGCTGTCAGAAGTGTTCCTCAGAAGTCAGATAATACTAATCTTAGTACAAAGAAAACAATTCCCATAAATACTCACCAAGTAAGCCATAACAAGCAACCTCACCAAAGCCTACTAAATGAAAGTGTGATTGGTGATCCTAGTCTTCTAATGTACAATAACCCAGAACTGGTGTGTCCCTTAGAAAGCCAGAGGAGTCAACTAGATACAATAACACGTAGACTGTCCTTTGATGAAAATAGAACTTATCAAGGCCAAAGAAATGAAAACAATGCCTTATTAATGCAAACCCCTGAAGTTCCAACAAAGAAGCTTGTGAAAAGAAGTTTATCAATTGGAAATTACCCACCTATTCTTAAAAGTCACAGAACTCCAGATAAACCAATGCAACTAGCAACTCAAAGGGAAGTCAGAGAATCATCAAATCTAGTAGTAAGCTCAGAAACATCACAAAATCAACTTGTTCAGGCTCAGAGAAACCTAGATTATGCCTTGACACATTCATCAAAACAAGGTGACAGTAAGGAAGCAAAAGTAGCCGCTGGAGGGTCAAAAGTTCAGAAAACTGAGAAGAAAGTTAGCAAAGACAAAGTAGGCATTTCACTTCTCAATCCTAGGGATATCATAAAACTGAAAAAGAAGCAATTTCAGCAAAAGTCAAAAGAAACTACTAAATCAATACCCTCTGAAACAGTGAATGTAATAAGTAATAACAATGTAGCAGATTATCTTAAGGATGGAGCAAGCTGGTATAAAGCAGTGCCTGATAATGAATGTAGAAATAACCTTCATATATCCTCTATTCATGAAACTGAAAAGATTAACACATCTGATAGACTTCTTTTTGAACCTAATTCACCAAACATCCTTGCTAATAGTGCAACAATATCTTCAACGACCAGAGAAGGGACAAGTGGTGTTGAAATACAGCAGGAGATGACAAAGAAACATGGTCAGGATCAGCATGCAGGGGACCAATCAGGGATTCAGTATGTCCTCCATACTACACCAGAGAGGAACTACTTCTTACCTATCAACAATAGTTTATCTGAGGAAGAACCTAGTCCACCTGCTACAACACAGGTAAGCTAACGAAAGTAGGTTGAGGTATAACCAAGTATTCCTGCTTCAACACAGGTAAGCTAACGACAGTACGGTAGGTAGAGCTGCTATAACACAGGTAAGCTAACTACAGTACGGTAGGTAGAGCTGCTACCACACAGGTAAGCTAACGACAGTACGGTAGGTAGAGCTGCTACCACACAGGTAAGCTAACGACAGTACGGTAGGTAGAGCTGCTACCACACAGGTAAGCTAACGACAGTACGGTAGGTAGAGCTGCTACCACACAGGTAAGCTAACAACAGTACGGTAGGTAGAGCTACTACCACACAGGTAAGCTAACAACAGTACAGTAGGTAGAGCTGCTATTACACAGGTAAACTAACGACAGTACGGTAGGTAGAGCTGCTACCACACAGGTAAGCTAACAACAGTATGGTAGGTAGAGCTGCTACCACACAGGTAAGCTAATGACAGTACGGTAGGTAGAGCTGCTACCACACAGGTAAACTAACGACAGTACGGTAGGTAGAGCTGCTACCACACAGGTAAACTAACGACAGTACGGTAGGTAGAGCTGCTACCACACAGGTAAGCTAACGACAGTACGGTAGGTAGAGCTGCTACCACACAGGTAAACTAACGACAGTACGGTAGGTAGAGCTGCTACCACACAGGTAAGCTAACAACAGTACAGTAGGTAGAGCTGCTACCAAACAGGTAAGCTAACAACAGTACAGTAGGTAGAGCTGCTATTACACAGGTAAACTAACGACAGTACGGTAGGTAGAGCTGCTACCACACAGGTAAGCTAACAACAGTACAGTAAGTAGAGCTGCTACCACACAGGTAAGCTAACGACAGTACGGTAGGTAGAGCTGCTACCACACAGGTGAACTAACGACAGTACGGTAGGTAGAGCTGCTACCACACAGGTAAACTAACGACAGTATGGTAGGTAGAGCTGCTACCACACAGGTAAGCTAACAACAGTATGGTAGGTAGAGCTGCTACCACACAGGAAAGCTAACTACAGTACGGTAGGTAGAGCTGCTACCACACAGGTAAACTAACGACAGCAGGGTAGGTAGAGCTGCTACTACACAGGTAAGCTAACTACAGTACGGTAGGTAGAGCTGCTACCACACAGGTAAACTAACAACAGTTTGGTAGGTAGAGCTACTACCACACAGGTTGGTAGGTAGAGCTACTACCACACAGGTAAGCTAACAACAGTATGGTAGGTAGAGCTGCTACCACACAGGTAAACTAACAACAGTACGGTAGGTAGAGCTGCTACCACACAGGTAAACTAACGACAGTATGGTAGATAGAGCTACTACCACACAGGTAAACTAACAACAGTACGGTAGGTAGAGCTGCTACCACACAGGTAAGCTAACAACAGTACAATAGGTAGAGCTGCTACCACACAGGTAAGCTAACTACAGTATGGTAGGTAGAGCTGCTACCACACAGGTAAGCTAACAACAGTATGGTAGGTAGAGCTGCTACCACACAGGTAAGCTAACAACAGTACAGTAGGTAGAGCTGCTATTACACAGGTAAGCTAACGACAGTACAATAGGTAGAGCTGCTACCACACAGGTAAGCTAACGACAGTATGGTAGGTAGAGCTACTACCACACAGGTAAGCTAACAACAGTATGGTAGGTAGAGCTGCTACCACACAGGTAAGCTAACAACAGTATGGTAGGTAGAGCTGCTACCACACAGGTAAGCTAACAACAGTACAGTAGGTAGAGCTGCTATTACACAGGTAAGCTAACGACAGTACAATAGGTAGAGCTGCTACCACACAGGTAAGCTAACGACAGTACGGTAGGTAGAGCTGCTACCACACAGGTAAACTAACAACAGTTTGGTAGGTAGAGCTACTACCACACAGGTTGGTAGGTAGAGCTACTACCACACAGGTAAGCTAACAACAGTATGGTAGGTAGAGCTGCTACCACACAGGTAAACTAACAACAGTACGGTAGGTAGAGCTGCTACCACACAGGTAAACTAACGACAGTATGGTAGATAGAGCTACTACCACACAGGTAAGCTAACTACAGTATGGTAGGTAGAGCTGCTACCACACAGGTAAGCTAACAACAGTATGGTAGGTAGAGCTGCTACCACACAGGTAAGCTAACAACAGTACAGTAGGTAGAGCTGCTATTACACAGGTAAGCTAACGACAGTACAATAGGTAGAGCTGCTACCACACAGGTAAGCTAACGATAGTATGGTAGGTAGAGCTACTACCACACAGGTAAGCTAACAACAGTATGGTAGGTAGAGCTGCTACCACACAGGTAAACTAACGACAGTATGGTAGGTAGAGCTACTACCACACAGGTAAGCTAACTACAGTATGGTAGGTAGAGCTGCTACCACACAGGTAAACTAACGACAGTATGGTAGGTAGAGCTGCTACCACACAGGTAAACTAACGACAGTATGGTAGGTAGAGCTACTACCACACAGGAAAGCTAACAACAGTATGGTAGGTAGAGCTGCTACCAAACAGGTAAGCTAACAACAGTACAGTAGGTAGAGCTGCTACCACACAGGTAAGCTAACAACAGTACAGTAGGTAGAGCTGCTATTACACAGGTAAGCTAACGACAGTACAATAGGTAGAGCTGCTACCACACAGGTAAGCTAACGACAGTACGGTAGGTAGAGCTGCTACCACACAGGTAAACTAACGGCAGTATGGTAGGTAGAGCTACTACCACACAGGTAAGCTAACGACAGTATGGTAGGTAGAGCTACTACCACACAGGTAAGCTAACGACAGTACGGTAGGTAGAGCTACTACCACACAGGTAAGCTAACGACAGTACGGTAGGTAGAGCTGCTACCACACAGGTAAGCTAACGACAGTACGGTAGGTAGAGCTACTACAACACAGGTTAACCAACGACAGTACGGTAGGTAGAGCTACTACCACACAGGTAAACTAACGACAGTATGGTAGGTAGAGCTACTACCACACAGGAAAGCTAACAACAGTATGGTAGGTAGAGCTGCTACTACACAGGTAAGCTAACGACAGTACGGTAGGTAGAGCTGCTACCACACAGGTAAACTAACGACAGTACGGTAGGTAGAGCTGCTACCACACAGGTAAGCTAACAACAGTATGGTAGGTAGAGCTACTACCACACAGGTAAACTAACGACAGTATGGTAGGTAGAGCTACTACCACACAGGTAAGCTAACAACAGTACGGTAGGTAGAGCTGCTACCACACAGGTAAACTAACGACAGTATGGTAGATAGAGCTACTACCACACAGGTAAGCTAACGACAGTATGGTAGGTAGAGCTACTACAACACAGGTAAGCTAACGACAGTACAATAGGTAGAGCTGCTACCACACAGGTAAACTAACGACAGTACAATAGGTAGAGCTGCTACCACACAGGTAAACTAACAACAGTTTGGTAGGTAGAGCTACTACCACACAGGTTGGTAGGTAGAGCTACTACCACACAGGTAAGCTAACAACAGTATGGTAGGTAGAGCTGCTACCACACAGGTAAACTAACGACAGTATGGTAGATAGAGCTACTACCACACAGGTAAACTAACGACAGTATGGTAGATAGAGCTACTACCACACAGGTAAGCTAACGACAGTACAGTAGGTAGAGCTGCTATTACACAGGTAAGCTAACGACAGTACAATAGGTAGAGCTGCTACCACACAGGTAAACTAACGACAGTACAATAGGTAGAGCTGCTACCACACAGGTAAACTAACGACAGTACAATAGGTAGAGCTGCTACCACACAGGTAAGCTAACAACAGTATGGTAGGTAGAGCTACTACCACACAGGTAAGCTAACTACAGTATGGTAGGTAGAGCTGCTACCACACAGGTAAGCTAACGACAGTACGGTAGGTAGAGCTGCTACCACACAGGTAAGCTAACTACAGTACGGTAGGTAGAGCTGCTACCACACAGGTAAACTAACGACAGTATGGTAGGTAGAGCTGCTACCACACAGGTAAGCTAACTACAGTACGGTAGGTAGAGCTACTACCACACAGGTAAGCTAACGACAGTATGGTAGGTAGAGCTACTACCACACAGGTAAACTAACGATAGTATGGTAGGTAGAGCTGCTACCACACAGGTAAGCTAACAACAGTACGGTAGGTAGAGCTGCTACCACACAGGTAAGCTAACGACAGTATGGTAGGTAGAGCTACTACCACACAGGTAAGCTAACAACAGTACAGTAGGTAGAGCTGCTACCACACAGGTAAACTAACGACAGTATGGTAGGTAGAGCTGCTACCACACAGGTAAGCTAACTACAGTACGGTAGGTAGAGCTACTACCACACAGGTAAACTAACGACAGTACGGTAGGTAGAGCTGCTACCACACAGGTAAACTAACGACAGTATGGTAGGTAGAGCTGCTACCAAACAGGTAAGCTAACTACAGTACGGTAGGTAGAGCTGCTACCAAACAGGTAAGCTTACAACAGTACAGTAGGTAGAGCTGCTACCACACAGGTAAACTAACGACAGTATGGTAGGTAGAGCTGCTACCACACAGGTAAGCTAACTACAGTACGGTAGGTAGAGCTACTACCACACAGGTAAACTAACGACAGTACGGTAGGTAGAGCTGCTACCACACAGGTAAGCTAACGACAGTATGGTAGGTAGAGCTGCTACCAAACAGGTAAGCTAACTACAGTACGGTAGGTAGAGCTGCTACCAAACAGGTAAGCTAACTACAGTACGGTAGGTAGAGCTGCTACCAAACAGGTAAGCTAACTGCAGTACGGTAGGTAGAGCTGCTACCAAACAGGTAAGCTAACTACAGTACGGTAGGTAGAGCTGCTACCACACAGGTAAGCTAACGACAGTACGGTAGGTAGAGTTCCTACCACACATGTAAGCTAACTACGGTACGGTAGGTAGAGCCATCCTCTAGTACATAAACTTTATTTTCTGAAATACATGTAAGATAGCAATATCAGTAATGTACGTTAATGCCTGGTGCCACATAAGGATGTCAACTAGTGGTCACATGATTTTAAAATCAACAGAGAATCAACAAGTGCTAGTAATATTTTTTTTATAAAAAAAAAAGCAGTTCAACATTAGAAAGAAATTTTTGTATGCATTTTAAGGGTTGTTTATTTATACATGTATTTATAAAAAAATATTTCAAAAATTTGAAAGTTAACAGTTGAGTGGAGTTTTTTTTCACATAAAAAGAAAACACATGTACAAGCATTTATACTACTTTAAGAGTATTTCATGTATAATGATATTTTGATGTTTTACATTTGTTGTAATCTTTGATTCAAACCATAATAAACATTTGATAAATTATATATAAGCAATTAAACTACATGAATAATTTACATACATATATTCTTCTGAATGATATTTTTACAGCATCCTAATGCTATTGATATTTATTTTTTTTAATTTTTCATAGACTGGCAACAACTTACAGGCAGAAGTAAATAAATTAACATCTACTGACAAATATGAATATACAGTTCATATTCAGTACCAATCAGCGGGTAGGTTCCTGTCATATTAGTTACAAGATTTATGATGTGTCCTTGTTAATAAACACCTGGTATTTAATGTAAAGGAATATAATATGACGATAGGTGCAACCTAAAATGGGGCACAGCTCAATAGAATCTTGAGAAAAGTATTGTATAAAAACACCAAGGATCAATAACTAATGATTGAAAATTGAATGATTGGCACAAATTATAAATACTTGCAACATTCTGAAAAATTGTCAAAATATTTAGCGGGAACGAAATAATCCCTTTACGGAATATAAGATGTCATTTCCCTTGATAGCGTATTTCGTCCTTCAGCAACAGCTAACAAAATATCATCTTTAATTATTCTGCAGGTTTTATGAGGTTTTTTTTGGTATACCAGTATTTAATTCTAAGTATTGGTAGCAGAAGATTGATTTAGAAACCTGACAGAAAAAGACGGCTGATGGAAGATTGAGGAAAACCTGCAGAATTGAATACTTTTCAACCGGATGTTGCAAGAAAAATAAACAATCAACATGATAAAAAAAAATGGAAGTTTCTATAATATCTAAGGCTGTGAAATATAACAAGCTGAAAGTATCTTTGTTTAACTTTTTTTACAATGTTTAGATGGTAGACCAACTATAGAAGGGGATCCAGGTAAATCATCTGACAGCAGTAGGAAAAGTCATCTGATAGACGACATGTTACGACCTGGTCTGGCTGGCCAATTTACTGATAAAGGTACGTTAAGTATAAATCTACTTAGCTAGGAAGTGCAGCCTAACAAAAACATAGCCTACTACATAAAGAATGCACACCAGCCTAACAAAAACTTAGCCTACTACATATAGAATGCACACCAGCCTAACAAAAACATAACCTACTACATATAGAATGCACACCAGCTTACCAAAACATAACCTACAACATATAGAATGCACACTAGCCTAACAAAAACATAGCATACTACATATAGAATACACACCAGCCTACAAAAACATAGCCTTCTACATGTAGAATGCACACCAGTCTAACAAAAACTTAGCCTACTTCACATAGAATGCACACCAGCCTAACAAAAACATAGCCTACTACATATAGAATGCACACCAGTCTAACAAAAACTTAGCCTACTACATATAGAATGCACACCAGCCTAACAAAAACATAGCCTACTACATAAAGAATGCACACCATCCTAACAAAAACTTAGCCTACTACATATATAATGCACACCAGCCTAACAAAAACATAGCCTACTACATATAGAATGCACACCAGCCTAACAAAAACATAGCCTACTACATATAGAATGCACACTAGACTAACAAAACATAGCCTACTACATATAGAATGCACACCACCCTAACAAAAACATAGGCTTCTACATATAGAATGCAAACCACCCTAACAAAAACATAGCCTACTACATATAGAATGCACTCCACCCTAACAAAAACATAGCCTACTACATATAGAATGCACACCACCCTAACAAAAACATAGCCTACTACATATAGAATACACACCAGCCTAACAAAAACATAACCTACTACATATAGAATGCACACCACCCTAACAAAAACATAGCCTACTACATATAGAATGCACACCACCCTAACAAAAACATAACCTACTACATATAGAATGCACACCAGCTTACCAAAACATAACCTACAACATATAGAATGCACACTAGCCTAACAAAAACATAGCCTACTATATATAGAATGCACACTAGCCTAACAAAAACATAGCATACTACATATAGAATACACACCAGCCTACAAAAACATAGCCTTCTACATGTAGAATGCACACCAGTCTAATAAAAACTTAGCCTACTACATATAGAATGCACACCAGTCTTACAAAAACATAGCCTACTACATATAGAATGCACACCAGCCTACAAAAACATAGCCTTCTACATGTAGAATGCACACCAGTCTAACAAAAACTTAGCCTACTACATATAGAATGCACACCAGCCAAACAAATACAAAGCCTACTACATTAAATGCACAACAGCTTTACAAAAACTTAGCCTACTACATAAAGAATGCACACCATCCTAACAAAAACTTAGCCTACTACATATAGAATGCACACCAGCCTAACAAAAACATAGCCTACTACATATAGAATACACACCAGCCTAACAAAACATAGCCTAATACATATAGAATGCACACCAGCCTAACAAAAACATAACCTACTACATATAGAATGCACACCACCCTAACAAAAACATAGCCTACTACATATAGAATGCACACTAGACTAACAAAAACATTACCTTCTACATATAGAATGCACACTAGCCTAACAAAAACATAGCCTACTACATATAGAATGCACACTAGACTAACAAAAACATAGCCTACTACATATAGAATGCACACTAGCCTAACAAAAACATAGCCTACTACATATAGAATGCACACCAGCCTAACAAAAACATAGCATACTACATATAGAATGCACACCAGCCTAACAAAAACATAGCCTACTACATATAGAATGCACACCAGCCTAACAAAAACATAGCCTGCTACATATAGAATGCACACCAGCCTAACAAAAACATAACCTACTACATATAGAATGCACACCACCCTAACAAAAACACAGCCTACTACATATAGAATGCACACTAGACTAACAAAAACATAGCCTACTATATATAGAATGCACACCAGCCTAACAAAAACATAGCCTACTACATATAGAATGCACACCACCCTAACAAAAACATAGCCTACTACATATAGAATGCACACCACCATAACAAAAACATAGCCTACTACATATAGAATGCACACTAGCCTAACAAAAACATTACCTTCTACATATAGAATGCACACTAGCCTAACAAAAACATAGCCTACTACATATAGAATGCACACTAGACTAACAAAGTATAGCCTACCCATATAGAATACACACCAGGCTCATAAAAACATAGCATACTACATATAGAATGCACACCAGTCTAACAAAAACTTAGCCTACTACATATAGAATGCACACCAGCCTAACAAAAACATAGCCTACTACATATAGAATGCACCCCAGCCTAATAAAAACTAAACCTACTACGTATAGAATACACACCAGCCTAACAAATACATAGCCTACTACATATAGAATGCACACTAGCCTAACAAAAACATAGCCTACTACATATAGAATGCACACCAGCCTACAAAAACATAGCCTTCTACATGTAGAATGCACACCAGTCTAACAAAAACTTAGCCTACTACATATAGAATTCACACCAGCCTAACAAAACATAGCTTACTACATATAGAATTCACACCAGCCTAACAAAAACTTAGCCTACTACATATAGAATGCACACCACCATAACAAAAACATTACCTACTTCATATATTATGCACACCACCCTAACAAAAACATAGCCTACTACATATAGAATGCACACTAGCCTAACAAAAACATTACCTTCTACATATAGAATGCACACTAGCCTAACAAAAACATAACCTACTACATATAGAATGCACACTAGACTAACAAAAACATAGCCTACCCATATAGAATACACACCAGGCTCATAAAAACATAGCATACTACATATAGAATGCACACCAGCCTAACAAAAACATAGCCTACTACATATAGAATACACACCAGCCTAACAAAAACATAGCCTACTACATATAGAATGCACCCCAGCCTAATAAAAACTAAGCCTACTACGTATAGAATACACACCAGCCGAACAAATACATAGCCTACTACATATAGAATGCACACTAGCCTAACAAAAACATAGCCTACTACATATAGAATGCACACCAGCCTACAAAAACATAGCCTTCTACATGTAGAATGCACACCAGTCTAACAAAAACTTAGCCTACTACATATAGAATTCACACCAGCCTAACAAAAACATAGCCTACTACATATAGAATTCACACCAGCCTAACAAAAACTTAGCCTACTACATATAGAATGCACACCACCATAACAAAAACATTACCTACTTCATATATTATGCACACCACCCTAACAAAAACATAGCCTACTACATATAGAATGCACACTAGCCTAACAAAAACATTACCTTCTACATATAGAATGCACACTAGCCTAACAAAAACATAGAATGCACACTAGACTAACAAAAACATAGCCTACCCATATAGAATACACACCAGGCTCATAAAAACATAGCATACTACATATAGAATGCACACCAGCCTAACAAAAACATAGCCTACTACATATAGAATGCACACCAGCCTAACAAAAACATAGCCTACTACATATAGAATGCACCCCAGCCTAATAAAAACTAAGCCTACTACGTATAGAATACACACCAGCCTAACAAATACATAGCCTACTACATATAGAATGCACACTAGCCTAACAAAAACATAGCCTACTACATATAGAATGCACACTAGCCTAACAAAAACATAGCCTACTACATATAGAATGCACACCAGCCTACAAAAACATAGCCTTCTACATGTAGAATGCACACCAGTCTAACAAAAACTTAGCCTACTACATATAGAATTCACACCAGCCTAACAAAAACATAGCCTACTACATATAGAATTCACACCAGCCTAACAAAAACTTAGCCTACTACATTAAATGCATGACAGCCTAACAAAAACTTAGCCTACTACATATAGAATGCACACCAGTCTAACAAAAACTTAGCCTACTACATATAGAATACACACCAGCATAACAAAATCATAGCCTACTACATATAGAATACACACCAGCATAACAAAAACTTAGCCTACTACATATAGAATGCACACCACCATAACAAAAACATTACCTACTTCATATATTATGCACACCAGCCTAACAAAAACATAGTCTACTAGGCTACTACATCAAGAATGTAGACCTTTTATTCCACCTAATAAATTATATTAAAAGGCCATGTTCATGGTTAACTGGATAAATAGTAAGTATAAATGTTTTGTAAATTTCCAATAAGATGTCACTATATAATAGACAAAATTTACTGAATAAATAAAACATTTTAACTAAGTTTATCCATATGTTTTATTAAGTAAGTTTATGTTTATTTTTGAAAAAAATATTGAACTGACATTGCCTGACTCTTGGATTTATTAATTTGTGATTGACTAGTACAAACAATCTGACCTTCTAAATGTCTACTTGTTGATAGTAATACAAAAAAGCAATATTAAAGCCAATACGTGATTTTCGAGGTCATTGCTTTTCCCGAAAAATCCATCAATTTCAACTCGTTTGCTGCCCTGTAGACTTATTGAAAAGAGACTGTCAGATCATAAAAACAATAATATCTCTATAAATGGTAAATACTTCAATTAAATGAAATAATATTCTTATATGTTTAGAAATACAATGGATTCCTCTTATTAGCATAACCAATTTGTCAGGGGAAATTTATGCAATTAACCGAACTATCCCATAAAGTGAAATGTCAATTTTAAACAGAAAATACAAAGAATTTTTATAATTTTGTCTAATTATCAAATGTGTTGAGTAATAAGAACAGTCAGATAACTTTTTTGTTGTATCGTAATGCTTGTTAAAACAAATGTGACATAAATGAATGTTGTTAAAACATGTTTTGATAACTTTTATCAGACACACTTCAAAGACCTCGTTAAGAAAATATATGATTTTGACAGGTATCAAGGTGATTTTTGAAAATTTTAAGTCAATTAACAGGAATTTTGTACTTTTTCTCAGATTTTCAATGCAATTAAATGAAATTTTTAGCATTGTAAGTATAGGAAAGGGTTTGGTGTTTTAAAATCTTAGTCATTTAAGAGGATTATTCTAATAAGAGTTAGTCGATTAAGTGGAATCAACTGTATTGACAAAATCAAAGATTCTATCTTTATTAAACAACAAATTGATATTTATTTTGATCTATTGCTCTTTATTGAGGGTGGGAAGACCTTTTCTGGGACGCCAGGATTGGCCATATTATTTAACGGGAATTCGGGAAAAGCGACTACCGGGACACGGGAACCTGCATTTTATTTTTTGGGATGCGGGATCGGTAGTTTTTAGTATCCGGGAAAATGGGATTACAAAATTATTTATTGCACTGGAAGTCGTCATGCCTAGAAAAAAATTATATTAAAAGAGCTTTTTTCCAGATTCCCAAGCCATTCAGCACAAACATGAAACTGACGTATTATCAGTCTATTACACAATTAAATTACATGTGATTTGTCCTTTGTCATCCATGCTGGGAACCTTATTACCATGAATTAGAAAGACAGCTGACTGTGTATTTTAGCTCAAGGAACAGAAACACTACTTTTATGGGAAATTTTAAATATTTGCAGATTGTTACAAACTGCAAACATAATAAAAATTAGACTCACACAAAAAAATCTGATTTATAGTTATGTTTTACACTATCTCTCATTAACTTTATTTTAGAAAAGACCAAGAAGGGAACTGGTTCCTCACAGAAAGACAAGGAGAAGAAGCATGTGTGTACCTATGAGAACTGTACCTACTCCTCCTTCTATGCAAAAGATCTGATACGACACACCAGGACCCACACAGGAGAACGCCCTTATCAATGTGGGATGTGCAGTAAAACGTTCAGCCGTGCAGACAAGTTACGTCTTCACATCCGTGGACATTCTGGTGTTAAACCTTACCAGTGTGATCAATGTAAGTATGTCTCTGGGATGTGTAGCTAAATATTCAGTCATGCAGACAAGTTATGTCTTCACATCCGTGGACATTCTGGTGTTAACCCTTACCAGTGTGATCAATGTAAGTATGTCTCTTTGATGTGTAGTAAACATTCAGTCATTCAGGCAAGTTGCGTCTTCACATCCGTGGACATTCTGGTGTTAAACCTTACCAGTGTGATCAATGTAAGCTTACTATTCTAACTCTAACTGCTCCATTTTGTGTAAATTACTTATGTTCTTTCAGATTTTTATGTCCTGTCTACGAAAGTGTTTGGGTCTGTCCCAAATTTGTTCATGTGCATTTATTCACACCTGATAATCATCTATAGTATATCAACATATTATACAATTGTTTATTGGTCATTCGGAAAACAGTACAATTGTTTCCACAAGGTACTCATACATGTGATTCTCCCGCCGGGAGACGAAATCTCCCGACTTTTTTATCCATCTCCCGTTCTCCCGACTTTTTGTGTAATCTCCCGCTTTTTCAAGACATGGCAAAATTTTAATTTTATAGACATTTTAATTGATCAGTCATAAAACATCTCCGGTGTTTTAGGGGTTTGTCAATTAGGTAGACGTTAAATTAACAGGTATAGGTGTTAATTAAAAGTTTATTGCCATAATTGACCCGATGATTGTATAAACAGTGAGATTAACCAGTGAAGCCATGTATATTTGGCAAACGCTAGTGCCCTCAATTGTCATTGAAATGCAATTTTAATGAGCGTTGAAAATCTCCCGCTTTTTTGTCCAATCTCCAGCCAAAAAATTCAAAATCTCCAGCTTTGTCATCACAGATCCGTCACATGTATGGGTACTTACTATTTTACAAGATGCGTAGCGCCAAGGGAAAAGGTAAGAACTGGGGGGACACAAATGTACTGTTTTCCAAATGACCAGTTAACAATTGTTTTATTAAATACTGAATCGGCAACCTCCTGAACTAAGGCCACCCCTACTGTCCACTCTGTACAGTGTTATTTAGCCACCCCTTCTGCCAGTCATTCAAAATAAAAGTATGGTACTATTACCCTAGGAAAATACCTCATATCGGGTTATTTTGAGGGATGAAAATTTTTGGGTTTTTTTCTCTTATTTTTGCAGGTGTTTTTTTTTTGTGTGTGTTTTTTTTTTTTTTTTTCACCATTTGATTAAACATGTCGGACCTATTTTATTGTATGTATTATTTTTGTAGGTGACTACAGGGCAATAGATAGCAGTACTCTAAAGAAGCATGCCATGATCCACACAAATGAGTGCCCTTACAAGTAATATTTAAATCTGTTTTATATTTAAGATCTTAATATTCTTTAAAACATTCAAAATTGGTTCTTATTTTAAAGTTTTATTGTCCCTCAGATTAAAGAAATCCTGTTCAAAAAAGGATTGTTAACTTTGAATATCAACATGTTGAAAAACTACATCATTTCCATACTGAACTCAAAACTTTGTTCATTTTCTATTCATGAATTAATGATAATTTTACAAAACATCAAATTAGTTTGAGTTTATAGACAACCAATTTAATAAGTTTTTAAGTGATTATACACAAAGGAATTTTTTTATGACCAACCAAGTTTTAGGACATTTATAGTTTTCCAGTCCATCTGTCTGTGTGACCTCTGATTTTCTTGTGGTTAAGCTGATTTCAAAGAAACTGTATGCTGGACCATCATAAAATTTTGTATACTTATAAATTGTAACAAAGACAACAAGTAATTATGTGCTATGAAGGCACATGTGCTTAATTTTATCTAATTTGTATTTCTTTTATCATTTAAGATGTCAGCTCTGCCGTTATAAGTGTAAGACATCCAGTCAGTTAACAGTACATCTAAGAACACACACAGGGGATTGTCCCTTCACATGTCCATATAATGATTGTGGAGCAAAGTTCAAGATTAAGACAGACCTGAAGAGACATTACCTTACACATACTGGAGAGAGACCTTACTCTTGTACAGAATGTGATGCTAGGTGTACAACAACAGGTAAAGTTCAAGTCCTTCAAGATTAAGATCCATACATACATAAACAGGTAAACAGTTCAAGATTAAGAATCATACATACAACAATACAGCTAGAGGTAAAGTTCAAGATTAAGACTCATACATACAGCTACAGGTAAAATCCAAGAATTAGACTCATGTATACAACAACAGGTAAAGTTCAAGATTAAGATTTATACATGCAGCTACAGGTAAAATTCAAGAATTAGACTCATGCATACAACAACAGGTAAAGTTCAAAATAAGGACTCATGCATACAACAACAGGTAAAGTTCAAAATAAGGACTCATGCATACAACAACAGGTAAAGTTCAAATTAAGGACTCATGCATACAAAAATAGGTAAAGTTCAAAATAGGGACTCATGCATACAACAACAGGTAAAGTTCAAGATTAGGACTGGTACATACAGCTTCAGGTAAAATTCAAGAATTAAGACTCATGCATACAACAACAGGTAAAGTTCAAGATTAGGACTCATGCATACAACAACAGGTAAAGTTCAAGATTAGGACTCATGCATACAACAACAGGTAAAGTTCAAGATTAGGACTGGTACATACAGCTTCAGGTAAAATTCAAGAATTAAGACTCATGCATACAACAACAGGTAAAGTTCAAGATTAGGACTCATGCATACAACAACAGGTAAAGTTCAAGATTAGGACTCATGCATACAACAACAGGTAAAGTTCAAGATAAGGACTGGTACATACAGCTACAGGTAAAATTCAAGAATTAGACTCATGCATACAACAACAGGTAAAGTTCAAAATAAGGACTCATGCATACAAAAACAGGTAAAGTTCAAGACTCATACATACAGCTGCAATATCACCGACAGGGCATTAAGCAAACAACAACTTCCGGT
>CAXARO010001378.1:0-57040 GCA_963971305.1 Arcuatula senhousia
CAGTCCTGAAATAGTCAAAGATAAATCCACTTCTTAAACAAGGAACACAAAGCATAAAAAAGCAAGGACAAAATTAAGCTTTGTTAAAGTTTCCTGGCTTAGGACCAGCAAAATTAAAATGTCGCGGGGTTAAACTAGTTTTTTTAGGTCCCACCTTTCCCTATCATAAATCTAGACAAAGCACAAAAATAAACATACAATATAAATCATATCAATCGACGTTCAAATTTACAGAGAGAACCTTGGACAAAAGACAACAATAATTAACGAACGGTAGATGGACCTATCTATCGAACACTTGCTAATACTGACAGCCAGCTGAGAATCATTAAACGACTCATGGAAAAAATCAAACAAATCGATTTTAAATCCGACACAACACATAAAACAATGAATGATTTGGTTGAGTATCATCACACTAAACAAACATTCTTTATCGCTATAATGCTTAAAAATGAGAATTAATTAAAAGGCTTATTAAAGTTTTTTTTAAAGTAAGTATCAAATGGTTAATATTTTTAACAAATCACACTAGATTCAAAGATTTAACCAAAATTATTCAAATCATATCCTTTCCGTAATAGATGTTGAAGCCAGCTTTTTTTTCTCATTTCCAATTGCTTTTGAACTCTCGTGCTTTACAAACATCATTGCCGTAAAATTCAGGATGTGATATTCACTATCATAAATCGATGTGTACAATTAAACTTTTCAATAAGAAATCGATATATGTACTAATAGAAGAATTTCGAAAAAAACGAGAACGGATTGTGACGGCAGCCGTCACAGATGTTCCCCAAACGAACAAGATGTACCTTAAGGAAGTTTGCTCCTTATATTTAGGAATAGGTGTCAGATTTTCGAGTTCCTCGGGTTAATCCCATCTAGTTTGCTTTAATTTTTTTTTGCCCATGAACCTCCTATTTATTATTTCTTTTTCAAATGTATGTGCACTGAATATGCAGCTGACAATTAAAAAAGAATGTATTTACTCGGTCATACATTTAAGAAGGTTTAAAATTGACAATTAGCAGCAATGCAAAAGCAATGAAAACTCTGACATATTGTTTATACTCCGTTTCTTCTGTTTCTTCTTCTTCTTTCGCACTCTGCCAAACGCTTGTCCGGTTATAGACGAAGATTTGTGAAGACTGAGCTTTATGAAACTTTCCACAGTGCTAGGGCACATATCAGAGGTGTACACAACTTTTTCGATTTTTCGATAATAGAAGTGCTCAACTTTCTAATCGACAACATATTTGTACAGTTTGGTGGACGTGTTTTTCAGCGAACAATAGGTATCCCAATGGGCACAAATTGTGTACCATTGCTTGCCGATTTGTTTCTTCATTCATATGAAGCAGACTTCTTACAATCACTTCTAGACAAAAAGGACCGCAAACTTGCTTTATCCTTCAATCTCACATTTCGTTATATTGATGATGTCCTTTCACTAAACAATCCTCGATTTGGTGACTAATTACATCTCATATACCGAAGGAACTTGAAATAAAGGACACTATAGATTCTAGGAGGTTCGCTTCATATTTGGATATATTTCTCGAAATCGACACACAAGGAAGGCTTTGTACAATCTCTATGACAAACGTGATGACTTCAACTTTCCAATAGTTAACTTTCCCTTTCTATTTAGCAACATTCCGTCCACTCCAGCATATGGAGTTTACGTATCACAATTATTTCGTTATTCCAGAGCATGTGGGGATTACAACGACTTCCTTGATTGAGCTACATGGCTGACAAACAAATTGTTAACACAGGGGTACGTTGCACCCAGGTTGTTGTCATCACTCAAGAAATTTTACGGACGACATCATGTGCTTGTAAACAAGTACGGGATTTCTATCTCTCAGATGAGCACAGATGTTGGTTTGACATAGAGTTTTGTAATGTCATCCTTTCTGGATTTGACCAACACTTAATCGATCTTTGGCAACGTGACGGGTGTGCTATAGCAAGCAGGAACTGCTTACTCTTCCGGAGCACCTGAGTTTACTCTTGTTTCGACTTGAGTTCGCGTTGGTTAATGCGGTTTTGTTGTTATGGGTGTGTGTGTGTGTGTGTTTTATGTTGTTATGTGTTTTTTTTTGTGATGATTTTTTGTCTGAAGCAAAGGTGTACCAAAGGGGTAATCAGTATCATAAAACCGTGAAGACAAAGACAAAACCGGCAGACAAAAAATCATCACAACAAAACAAACCACATAACAACATAAAACACACACACTTAACAACAAAACCGCATTCAGCAACGCGAACTCAAGTCGAAACGAGAGTGAACTCAGGTGCTCCGGAAGAGTAAGCAGTTCCTGCTTGCTATAGCACACCCGTCACGTTGCCAAAGATCGATTAAGTGTTGGTCAAATCCGGAAAGGATGACATTACAAAACTCTATGTCAAACCAACATCTGTGCTCATCTGAGAGATAGAAATCCCGTATTTGCATACAAGCACATGATGTCGTCCGTAAAATTTCTTGAGTGATGACAACAACCTGGGAGCAACGTACCCCTGTGTTAACAATTTGCTTGTCAGCCGTGTAGCTCTATCAAGGAAGTCGTTGTACTCCCCACATGCTCTGGAATAACGAATCAATTGTCTTTGTCTTTACGGTTTTATGATACTGATTACCACTTTAGCACACCTTTGCTTCTGAATATCAATTGTGTAAAAGGGGAAGAGCCATTATTTTGTCATTTTTATTGTAATTACTCCCTTTAAAGCAAGTTTTCATGCTCTTTGGTACTATGAAGCAACCAAGATTCATCATATATATGCATGTTTTACACAATATTGTATTGTAATTAATTTATATACCATTGTGAAAGTCGACATCTGTTCTGAGTCTCATTCTGTTTTTCCCTGCTTGACAATACCAGACACCATTTAAGTCTTCCTTAAGTTTCTGCTTTTGAAACACTGCTATAAGATTGTCATTTTGGTAAAAATAACGAAAGTTGGTATCTCTTGAATGACAAGAAATTGTACTTTCAGTCAGATTGCATGACTCGGCTGTTTTACTTTTCTCATGATAGAATTTGACAAACGTAGACATTCTAGGTATTCTGCACGTTAGAGTTAATGTTGCTTCATTATCTCCCCATGTTAGGCAATTGTTATACGCTACACCATCATCTATAATTCAACATATCATTAATTTGAATTTGAAAAGAAACAGTAGTTAATAAGCATGACACACACGTACGAACTATTGATATAATTATATAGGTATTCCAAACATAAAAAGGAACAATTGTGTTATTTCTTATAGTCATGATGTTGTCTATATTAAATGAATTTTAAAACAAAGACAATTTCCGCCACAAGTTGTAGACCTGCATGTATATGCCATAATGTTTCGTTCGAGGTAGATTAGGTGGTGGAATTTTGTTTTGGTTTGTAAATAGCGATTTTATAACGGCTCTAATGAACTTCATGTTAATTGATTCATTGAAGCTCCAGGTGACGTTAAGCTTTTTTTTATAGAAAACTACAACTTTGATTAAAGTACCACACCAGGTATCTTCTGATTTTTTATCTGTAAAATTATTTTTCTATAATCTCTGGTTTATCTTTTTAAAACGCAACACCCTACATTGTATAACGTATAAATGTTACTTACATGCATCTATATTTGTTTAAAGAAGCGTTGTGTGCCATAGATTTGCAATTAGAAAATACAAACTTTTTCTTTAAAATTACAAATACCAAAAACGCGGGTATGAACGGTTAATTTGGATATGCTATATATCGATATTTCAAGGAGTAACCTCTCATCAGTAGCATGTAAATCAAAACATTGGAAGGTCAAATTACAAAACTCTTGAAAACGAAAAGTACTCAAAACCAAAACGTTCAAACAAGGAAGCCAAATCCAGCACCGAGGATATCGACCATGTGCATTACAAGGAAAGAAACCTGGTGTTTTAAATAATTTTGAATTTAATAAACGGAAATTTCAGCGACAAAAAATATAAGAAGTTTTATGGTAAATCGTGTCAGACAAGTCTGACTACCAGGCTTGTGATTACCCTCGGGGACCTCTGGTCCACCAGCAGCGGTTATCGCCCAGTGGTTTCAAAATTACAAATACCAAAAACGCGGGTATGAACGGTTAATTTGGATATGCTATATATCGATATTTCAAGGAGTAACCTCTCATCAGTAGCATTTAAATCAAAACATTGGAAGGTCAAATTCCAAAACTCTTGAAAACGAAAAGTACTCAAAACCAAAACGTTCAAACAAAAATTTTTGCAAAAATTCCTTTGCAAAAGTATTTTAAGTAATTATTCGATGACTCAAGTACCTTCAATTCCATTGACTCCAAGAAAAAAAACCATGATTATGCTGTAAAATATCTTGATTTTACTTGTCTGACTCATGCTCTCAGGGTTGGAAATGACAGCTTTTGACAGCCTTCTATATGTTTAAATAAAACAATCAGCTATATTAAGACTTCAAATTATTTTATGTGTAATTAAGTTTAATCTGGAATAGTTTTTACTGTTGTAGAAATGTTCGTGTTTTTTTTCTGTGTGTTTTACCCATTATTTCACTGAATACAAGTAGCTATAGATAGCTCTGATATTTTGAGTTAAAGTTATTCTACACCAATGTATAAAATGCAATATGAACGCGTTATATTTTATTGCAATATTACTCGGTATTTTTTATATTGATGTTACATGTTTAAAGGATGTTTTTTGCTTTCCCACTTACCGTAGTAACTAAATTATCTTAACCGCCCTCATCAAATACAGATCAATTTTAAGACACAAAAGCATGATCCTGTGAAATAATACATTCAAAAAAAAACATTTCAACAAATATGATTAAAACAGGATATTTCTATCTGAAATTTGAATAGGAATACATTAATTGAATTTGTATTTTTTTTGTGGAAACGAATACAATACCAACAATTTCCTGCCTGAAGTATAGAAAATAGCGGATGTTAGCCCTAAAATATCCTTCATGACTCATGTGCTATAAGTTCATTATTCAAATGAATTTATCAATATTATTGTATTATAGTTTCATCAATGATATTTTTACATTAACATGTTTAGATAAATGTTAGGCAAAACATATCCACATCATTTGTCATGATAAATGGTTGCTCAATCTGCAATATACTAACTAAAAACAGGTATACTTTCATGCATATTTAAAAAGGTAGCCATATCAATATAGCAAAGGAGGCATATCTATTTAAAATAGGTATAGTTTCATGAATATTTTAACGAGTGACCTTAAAGCAGCAACATATCAGTCTATAGAATTAAAAGATATAAGAAATAGTACCCAAATATTTAAAAAGGAAACCAACTTCAACATCAAAGATATCGATGATATTCGTGTATAAGAATTGCAAGGAAAGAAACTGGATCCCTGTAATAATGCTTACCTACTCACTCGTAGCAGCACAGTGGGCTGTAACGGCCGTAGTTGTTGACAAAGGCAGGGTCCGATACTGGAACGTCTGCTGCGTCTGAGGAAGGCTGTTATAACTGGTGCATCCTGGGTACTTCCGGTACTCGTCAGTCGTGATCCAGGTACAAACCACTACACTCCTCCCTGTTTCATCACAAAGGACCCCTGGATGGTAGTCAAGCTGGCAATCCGTCGTCTGGGCGGGTCTGGATACCATATGGAACGATGACATCAGTTGGATAGTTTTCTGTACAGGATGGCTGGGACCAGAATTTGTAGCCCAGTTCTAGCGGTGGTCACCCCGGTAGGATTTCTCCGGAGACAAGATGCTGCCTCCGCTAGACCCAGAACCGGAGCTCACCACAACAGTTTAACTGTAATTCTACCCAGAGAAAGCTTTCCCGTTTACATATCCCAGAGGGTCTCCAGCTGATCCCAGGTTGACAAGCCGGAGACACACTCAATGTTTCCCAATTCATAACCCCATTCCTTATACAAAGTAATTCCCCAAACGGCCTTGTTCCCCTTGAGGACTTTAATGTCTGCCCATATATAGCCAAGTGGTTGTTGAGTGGTCGATTGTATTGACCCCTTCCCCTCGGCCCTCAGTATTTCCATGTACACCAGCATTTCTTAGGGGGGGCGTCGCGTATGGTACCCTTGTCACCGTCAACGAACCTCCGGTCGGACCCCTAGCCCAGGTCGTTTCTTGTTTGTGACTTGCCGACTTTGCCGCGACAGGCACTGAAAAAGTCAGAGCGCCAATGTAATATTGCTTACCTACTCATTCGTAGCAGCACAGTGGGCTGTAACGGCCGAAGTTGTTGACGAAGGCAGGGTCCGATACTTGAACGTCTGCTGCGTCTGAGGAAGGCTGTTACAACTTGTGCATCCTGGGTTCTTCCGGTAATCGTCAGTCGTCATCCAGGTACAAACCACTACATCCCTATATTACACAGAAATCTGTATAAATCTCGTTTCTGCTTCAAGTAAGTGTTCTTTCACTAATATTTCTAAAGTCCTATCTCTTGCTTTGACTACTACAATGTATAGGTTGGGCCCAAAAAACTAGTTAACCCCGCCACAATTTTATATGTGCCTGTCTTAAGCCAGGAATCCTTGTCAAAGCTTTTGTTTGTCCTTGTCTACTATCTGTATTTTTGTTTTATGTCCAGAAATGGGTCTTTCTTTGATATTCTGGGGATTTGTTTGAATCTTATGTATAGTATTTTTAGTCGTTGAAGACTGCTGGCTGTTTTCCATTGTGATTTTTTAAATCGCCGTTTCTTTAATGTTGGTTGTGTCGCGTACACTTATTCCACATCTCTTTATCGTCTATCTATGAAAGAATTCATTATTCGATACTGCAAAAAGGTATTTGAAAACAGTATTATAAATCATTTTAGGAGTGTGAAAAATTCGCTCGATGTTTTAGAAAAACCTCGCGTTTTTGAAGGTACTTACCATACAGTTAATGGCTACGATTTTTTTTTTTACTTTGTACACTAACCTTCCTCACTATCTTTAAAAAAAAACAATTTGAATATCTGGTTAAATGGTGTTTCGATAAATCTAAAAGTGACTATATCTCCTCTAAAGTTTCTAAATTATTTAATAAATCTTTTTTTAGCAACGAGACTCATAAAGGTTACGTCAATTGGACTGATGCAGAAATGATAACTGCTCTAAATTATCTTTTGGACAACATTTATATTCGTTTTGGGAGAATGATTTATCGCCAAGTCATTGGTATCCCTATGGGAACTCATTGTGCTCCACTTATTGCTGACCTTTTATTGTATTGTTATGAATCCCAATTTATGGCAAAACTTCACAAAGACCCCAACAGACAACATCTCATTTAAACTTTTAAATTATACTTACAGATATTTAGACGACATTCTTTCCCTTAACAATTCCACATCTAATTTTATTACAGAATATATCCAACGGAATTTACTTTGAATAAATCTAACCTTACCGGTGATAGATGCCTATTTTTAGGTCTAGATTTAAGCATTATCAATGGAAAATTTCACACTAAAATATATGGTAAACGGGATAACTTTTCATTTCCTATTGTTAATTTTCCTTTTCTAATGGGAGATTTATCACTTTCTCCGTCATGAGGACTATATATTTCACAGTTGGTAAGATATGCTTGGATCTGCAGTGGTGTGTCTGTTTTTAATGATAAAAAACATCACTAAAACAAGGATATCGTTACCACATATTAGTCCAGTCGTTTACTAAGTTTTATCATAAATATCTATACCTTATTGGAAAATTTAACTGTACACGTCGAATAGTGATTGTTAAGGGAATAGTGAGTTAAAATGTATGTATTTCTGTT
This sequence comes from Arcuatula senhousia, assembly GCA_963971305.1. Taxonomy (NCBI): domain Eukaryota; kingdom Metazoa; phylum Mollusca; class Bivalvia; order Mytilida; family Mytilidae; genus Arcuatula; species Arcuatula senhousia. The sequence goes on from CAXARO010001378.1 coordinate 7,810, forward strand.
TAAGGTATACCTCCTCTCATTAATAAAAGTAGGGCAAACTAATAAATAATGAAATCTGTCCCCTATATCTTGATTTTGACAAAGAGTACAAGTTATATTCACCCTTTGAATATCAAGTCATCTGCTAGACTCAATATGCAGCGTGATGTTAATCGTATGATGCAGGCTCACTTAAGCCATTGCAATAATGATTTATTATTCGTGTCAGCATGTACCAGACCATTCTGATACGGTGTAATAGCAAAAAGACAGCTTTATTTGTTTTCTTAGTCTGTCTGTCATGCAGTTAATATCATAAAATATTCCAAGTCGTCACTGTTTAAACGTATCCTGTTCTACAAGTGGTTTTTGTATCATTTGAATAGTCCACCCAATTGCAATTTTGCACCTCTCCAAAACCACAATTTTCTTTGGAAGTACATTATAGTATAAATCCTAATGACATTTTCTTTTTACCTCCAGACATACATCCTTTATATTTAATTTGTTTAAGGATGGTCACTTTTTGTGTTTGTTAAAAACATAAGTTACATTTATTCGCCATAATATGAACGAAAGCATGTTGTCATTGTTTAATCATTCAAGTGAAACAACCTCACCTGTTTCTATGGAACGCAATAGCTGCCTTTTGATTGTGTTTTTCATTATATGATGATACTTCTTCATTATATGATGATGCTTTGTCATTGTGTTCTGAAACGTTGTCATTTGGTGGTGACAATTCTAGATATTGTGATGATACTTTGTCAATATGTGATGGTACTTCTGCATTATGCGATGATACTTCTTCATTTTGTGATGATACTTTGTCATTTTCTGATGATACCTCTTCATTATGCGGTGATAACTCTTCCGTATGTGGTGATACTTCTTCATCATGTGATGATACTTTGTCATTATGTGATGAAACTTCTTCATTATCTGATGATACTCTGTTATATTATTGTTTGTGATGATTTTCGATTTCAAATAGGAAACTGATATATTTTCCTTTTCGTTATTCATTCTCCTTTTCGATTTTTTTTTCAAATTTGTGTTTTTTTTTCTTTTTAACAGAAAAAAGTGTCCCATTCCCTTTTTGTTTTTCATATTTCTGTTCCATTCCGAATAGAAAGATGACTCATTTTCCTTTTTGTTATTCATTTCCGCTTCTTTTGTTTTTCATTTTCCTTTTCTATTTTCCTTTGAGTAATTTATTTTCTTTTTCGAGCTTTTTTCGAAATATTTTATTTTTTGAATTTATTCGTTATATATTCCTTTTCTACATTCATTTTCCTTTTCGATTTGAATAGAAAAATGACCCGTTTTCCTTTTCGTCGTTATTTTCCTTTTTTCGAATAGGAAAGTGCTCCATTTTCCTTTTCGATTAACAATTTCATTTTTGATTTTGAAAAGGAAAATGACCTATTATGTCATTTTTATAGAACATGATTTTGAAATATTTGTGCAAAGACTTACATTTATGAAGTGCATGTTATTTAATTGGTCATTTTCCTATTTATAATCAAAAAGGAAAATGAATTACGAAAATGAAAATAAAAAACGAAAAAGGAAAATGGATCATTTTCCTATTAAAAAACAATAATTCGAAAAAAAAACTCGAAAAGGAAATAACTAAAGGAAAATGGGTCATTTTCTCTTTCAAAATCGAGAAGGAAACTTAATGCCGAAAAGAAAAAATGAATAGCGAAAAGAAAATTATGGTTTCTATATTTATGTAAACATATATGTTAACGGTATTCATATGAATTTTAAAAAATGAAAAACCAAAAACAAAAATGAAAATATCTTGTCTTAGGTGATATTTATGTAAAACTATCCAACCTTTTGTTTTGAGCGCATACGACGGCTTTTATTCCTGATATATTTCAACGATAAGGGCCTCCATTGAAAACGACCGGAAACTGACTAAATCACAAAATATCCGAAGACCACAAAGTAATCTTCCGATCATTACATGCAACCGGACACTCTCTATCGTGCTTGGTAATGCATTGTTGTTTTTCTCGTAGCACTAATTTATTAAAATTAAAAAAATTCTCATTTACATTAGAATAAATTGTGAGATGGATTAATTTATTACCCCGATGTACAATTTTTAAATCAGCATTGAATAATTTTCTTTGTTTCAATATGTATTACATGTAGCAAGAATTTGTAATTCCTTGGTAATTGCAATCTATTTTGTTTTTGAATACTTGACATGGGTGGGACATGCGGTCTAATTGATCGTTAACCAAATTCGTAAATTTACCTGAAAAGGTGCAATAAACCAAATACTTCAATCTGTTTTCATTGGTTTTGCCATAATAAGGGATATACCTCACGCGTACTAAATTATAAATGACACTTAGAGTCTGTTGACTTATGGAATCAATTAATGTGCAACACTGACCATTTACAAAAGAAGCATGTAATCCGGGGTATAACCATCAACGCAGACTTATCTTAATTAATACACAAACAGCAAGGAAATGACTCAGCATGGTATTTTAACACAAGTACCAAATGATATCCAAGTGTCATGCAGTTAGAGACCATATAAAACATATGAAATAACTCAGCGTAATATTTTAACACAAATATCGGACCACGTCAGGTATAAGCCTATTGAACAAACGAAAAAACAGACCCCCCCTTCTATCTGAGATGCAACTCTTATCAGACAACGTATAGAATAGAATAGAATAGAATAGAATAGAATAGAAACATTTTATTATGTCAATTATGACGCCCATGAAGAGCTGCTACAACTTAAAATAAAATAAAAAAATGATTGTACAATATATTGATAAAATTAAGATTAACAAAGGGAGTGAAAACATATGAAAATAAGAATTATCAATGCATAGAGTAAAAGGGAAAATATTTTAATTAGCACAGTGATCCAAGTTGGTACTTTAAAAGGTACATAGTATGTGTATTTAAATGATATTCATGTGTCAAGAATTGTATTTCTTTCAGTGTTAATTAATTGTAAGAAATCAATAAGTTTATTTAAAATTATCTGGTCTTCAGAAGATAATAGCCAGATGAATTGGGAAGTGGTATCCAATCTACAAAAATTATTATTAATATTATTTATTTTCTGCAGAAATTTAGATCTTTCTTTGCTTAGTTTTGGACACTGGAGAAGAAAATGAATTTCATCTCCCACTCTATCATCACACAACCCATAAATTCTATTATCTGCAGGGATATTTTAATATCTTCCTGTTTCTATCTCTAACCTGTGTGCACTTATTCTGATCTTTGTAAATAGTTTTCTTTTGTATTCAGCAAAGTAGTCTAAATATGGTTCATATGAGAAAATATTTTTTAATAATCTGTAGGTTCTCAATTTATTTCCAGACCTACTCTTATTATCATTGAATATATCATCTTTCCAGATTTTGTTGTAAATAGTTTTTACTTTGTTAATAATTAATAATTTTATATTACTCTTGGAAGTAAGGCACATATTAAGATTAATATTTAAGTATTCTATGATAGAGTTCATACAGCTGTACCAACTATTTTTACCTGCATTGTCTAAATTTATTGACTCCTCATATGCATGTTTTAGTAAAATGACATTTGAAGAGCATAGACGTTGCAAGTATTTAAACATATAAGTAAATATATTGGTGTAAAGTGGATACCTTCCCAATTCTCCCATCACTGCTGAAGATGTGGACCTTTTTCCAACCCCTAATAAATATTTGCAAAATTTTGAATGAACATGTTCCTGTTTTAAGTTATTAAATATTTTAGAAATAAAACAATAATCACCTTCTTTAAGTTTATTACCAATAAAACTTCCCCATATCTCACTACCATATTACAAAATTGGTTTCACAGTGTGATCAAATAAGTGCATAATTGTTTTTATGCTTGGTCTCTTAGATTCAAAATATTCACTGCACGAAATAATACGTTTAAATAAAATAATTTAAAATGAAACTACAAGTTTAAAATTTATTGACTAATTTATTGTCAATTATTTGTGAAATATAATCAAATTTAATTTTTCCAGAAAATTTCAAATTTAATTGTCTTTTCTTCAGATTTAATTGTCATTTTACTTGAAGTTTAATCTAACAATTTTTTGTTCAATAAATTTGTAGTTTAATGAGGTTTTCATTTCGTTTTCTCGCGCATGTGTGTAAGTCAACGTGTAGCTGTTTGATTCAAATCATGGCGGTTTATACTCTGGATTAATGTCTTATTCTTGGTAAGTTTAATTAATGCAGATATCCTAGCAGTTTAAGTTGTTCATCATACATAGCCAATATTTTTTTCTCTATATATTCTCTATTATTTTTCTCTATATGTCATCACGGGTGATCTTAAGATAATTGAAAATGATTTATTACGTAATGTGGTTTCCCATGGACCTAAATTCAGGGAACCGCAACGTATAAATTGGAATCATAATTTTAAGATCATCATGGACGCTGTGGAGGACTATGCTAGAGCCTGGATAAAGAGGGAAAAGGACCAAGAACCAGAGCTTGAATCACTGTCGGACTGGGTAAGGACTATCCGATCTCTTGTACGAAGCCGAATAGACAAACTTCGCAAATGTGTGAACCCACGGCCTTCTTCTGTATTTAGAGATCGTGAAGCTCTCAATTGTCTCTCTTCCTTACATGACAGGTATGTTGTCACGCCAGCAGACAAAGCTTCCAATAATATAGTTTTTGTATGTAAAGCACATTATTACAATTGTCTAATAAAAGAACTAGGCATTGATGGTAATACTTCCGCTAGTGCTACATACACACGGACTACATTTAACAAAGATGAAATCATAGCCAACCATAGCTCTTTTATGTCCTCTTTCAATATTCCAATGAAAGAGGAACATAAAGAGTTACCATATTTGTACTGGATACCTAAACTTCACAAAAATCCGTACAAAGAAAGGTATATAGCTGGATCTTCATCATGTTCAACTACAGAGCTGTCCGTTCATTTAACTAAAATCTTGTCTGCTGTCAAAGAAGGTCAACAAGCATACTGCGACACAATTTATAATCGTAGTGGAATTAACCATATGTGGATTTTGAAAAACTCAAAAGATTTGTTAGATCATTTTAAATCTAGATCATTTTCTGAGGTTCACTCTTTGAAAACGTTCGATTTTTCAACTTTGTACACTACCTTGCCACACGAAAAACTAAAATGTCGCCTGAAAAAACTTCTCGAAAAAGCCTTTTCAAACTCAAGGAATTTTGTTGTTTTGGGTTATAATTCTACATTCTTTTCCAAAACATCTTTCAAAGATAAAATTTGTTACACACTGGAACAAGTTTGCAGTATGCTTGATTTCCTCATTGACAACATATTTGTCACCTTCGGAGGAGAGATTTTTCAACAACAAATCGGCATTCCAATGGGCACAAACTGTGCTCCTCTCCTCGCCGATTTGTTTTTATACTCTTACGAGACTGAATTTCTTCAGGGACTCGTAAAGAACAAGAAGATGAAAGAGGCAAGGTCATTTAATCTTACATTCAGATATATTGATGATGTCCTTTCTGTCAATAACACTTCGTTTGGTAGTTGGATTCCTTCAATATATCCTCCGGAATTGGAGATTAAAGAGACCACCGAATCTAATTGCTTCACGTCTTTCTTGGATTTGCACCTCGAATTTGACCCAGGTGGTCATCTCAGTACAAAAATTTACGATAAACGAGACGATTTTAATTTTCAAATTATTAATTTTCCTAATCTACAGAGCAATATACCTACTTCTCCTGCATACGGTGTTTATATTTCTCAACTTATTCGATATGCCAGAGCTTGCACACATTTCACAGATTTTTTGATCAGACACCGGTTTCTTCGTGACCGACTTTTGAAGCAGGGCTATAAGAAAATACGTCTCATACGATCACTAAAAAAATTCTTTCTTCGTTATCAGCCACTAGTAGAAAAGTTCAAAATTGAGTTAAAAGATATGATAGTTAATTGTTTTAATTAGTGTTTGACTGGTCTGTTGTACTGAGATGATCACCTCAATATCCCGATTGTGTCTCACAACTATGTTGTGTTCGATGGTCATTACCGGATCCTAAGATCGCAATGGAAGAGGGAGGTTTGGCGCCATAAAACCTGGTTTAACCCACCATTTCGTTTGAAATGCCTGTACCAAGTCAGGACCATTGCGATCCACCAGTTCTCCGGTATGACTGATTCGTTTTTGTCATTTTCTCTGGACTATGAGATTGATCATTCAAGTTCGGTAGTTTTGTTATTACCTTTATTTATAAAACTGTGTGATTCAAATATTTGAAATATAATTTTTACAGTTTACATGTACATGATGTATTAATCAAAATATGCTTAATTCTTTATGTGAACTACCTTCTGATTAATAATATAATATTTAAGAGTTATTTTTTTTATATTTAAATAATCAACGATTAAGATTAAAATGCTAAATATTGCAGGACATTTATGATAAATACGTGTATTGGAATTTATCTAGATCATTAGGGAACGGCTGTAGATAACATTCATGACATTATAAAGGTCAAACCAATTCAATAGCACACGTGTACGCGTACATAATAGCCTCGGAAGGCTAGAGAATTCAAGGTCATTGATGTGTCTAATTAATGCTTAAATGTGTGGTTTATTTTACAGCTCTCAAAATGTGTGGTTGTTAAAGAAATCTAATGAAGTTCTTGCAATTAAGCGCAAGTAAAATGGTAAGTTGTATAATTAAGTGCATACATACATCATGTACATTAATTGTTATTTCGTAATTAATGAGAACTAAATTTTGTTGTCAGTTTATGTATAACCTTATTTGTTTTTGTTCGAAAAAATAATGATAATTCAAATCACATTTATCTTCGTTTTTTTAAGGGAAATGTAATGAACCTGAAGGACAATTACTTGAAGATAAAAATATTAATCAGAAGGAATACAAAAAATGCAAGGTCATTTGCCTTTTTTCTTATTTTTTTGTTCATAATATTAAAATATTCTTATTTGAAATTCTATTTTATTTTAAGCGCTACGAGTTACATATTTTATTATCTTTACGTAAAATTAAATTAATGAAAATGTTTTTGTTTATTTCAGAAACTTTCTGCATCTAAAAGAAGTCATTAATGAAGATGGGAATAGAATACTCATACTATAACAAGAAAAAACATTTAACTTGTTTATATTTTGGAGTTTACATTTTGTCTTGAAATGTTTGAGATTCGGAAAGATGCATAACAAAAAAATATATTTTAAAAGTAAAAACTATTGTATTAGTAAAACTTGCACAAGTTAGCTAAATGATTTGATATATGCATTAACGACATACTGGTGAAGCTGTCACATGGTATAAGTATTTAGGTGAAGGTCTGCACATTGGAAACAGTGAAGCAGCCACATCTGTTGCGTAACATGAAGACATGCACACTAGAATTTGTGTCAAGATGCAAACATATAAATAGCTACCTCAACCTAAAAGACTTTTTTATGTGTTTCACATAAAAACATTCAGTATTTACTTGAACTTAAAAAAACCTGCATTTTAGTTTCAACTACATGTTATATTATTTGAAATAAAAGGTATGCTGATTTCAAATCTATTTCTAAAGCTAAATATATCAGCAAAAAAAAAATACCACAAGAATAAATATAGTTAAATTTGAAATTTAATTTGAAACCATCAAAAATATATCACATAAATTTGAATTTAATTCAATTTATATTAAATGTTTAAGGTAGGTTTATTTTTACAATTAAATTCTGAAATAACAAATTTAATTAAGTTTTATTTTTCCTAATAAATTTGCTTCAAATTTGGGAGTTTATTTGTCAGAATAAACGTAAGTTAAACATAGGTTAAATTTGAAAAATAATGACCCAATAAACTAAAGGTTATTTTTTAAATGTGAAGTTTAAGATAAGTTTAATACTAGTTTATTTATCAGATAAACGTATCATTTCATGCAGTGATTTTGTCATTTTATAGAGCGCTTTAAGACCTCTGTTATATAGGTCAGTCTTGGCTTCTGTGAAGGATCCACGGGTTGAAAAATTGAGTCCTAAATACTTGTATGTCCTACCCTTTTCAATGGGATTATTGTTTAAATAAAATGTGTTTTTAACTGTTTTCCCACTTTTATTAAAAACTATAGTTTTTGTCTTTTTGACTTCTTCTTCTAAGCCCCATGTCTTACAATAGGTATTTAATTTGCTAATAGAGTTTTGGAGCCCCTCTGCAGTTTTTGATACCAATACAAGGTCATCTGCATAGAGTAAGCAGTTTAAATTAATATTGTTAAGATTAACAGGATCACATTCTGTTTCAAAAATTTCTGGCAAGTCATTTATGAAAATTTTAAAGAGGTTGGGCCCAAGTTATCGCCTTGTCTGACTCCAATATTAGATTGGAAGCTGTTAGTAACATTATTTTTGTCTATTTTGACTGATAGCACAGTATTACCATACATTTGCTTTATAATATTATAGAAAAGGTAACTTGTTCCTATCTTTTTTAATTTATAAAATAAACCTTTATGCCAGACTGTGTCAAAGGCTTTTCTAAGATCTCCAAGCAAGAAACGAGCTGTTTGTTCTCTCCTTGTGTATATTTATCTATAAGGGTTTTAATACAAAACTATGATCTACAGTTCTTTTACCTTTACAAAATCCTATTTGTTCTTTCTTTATCATATTTCTAGATATCATAGAGTTTTCTAATCTATTATTTAGTATTTTTGCAAACAATTTACCAAGATTACTAACTACAGTGATTCCTCGGTAATTTGAGGGATCATCTTTGCTTCCACTTTTAAATATGGGAACAATATATCCTCTTGACCATTCTTTTGGATATTTACTAGTGCTAAGAATGGTATTGAATGTTTTATTTTATGAATTTAGAAGAATGGTTTGGCTGTTTTTAATCATTTCAATAGAAATGAGATCAAAACCACATGACTTTTTATTTTTTTAATGAGCTTATAGCTTTAGAAATTTCAGAATTTTTAATGGTTGCGTCTAGTTCTGTAAATATATTTTTGTTTCTAGATTATTAAGTAAGTTATCAATGTCAAAAGGAGGGTTTAAAGGCTCTCTGTTGAGATCTTGGAAATATTTTTTCAGCATTAATTTCTGATCCAGCTAAAGAGTTTTTATGCTCAGAAAGACTACGCAAAAGAGACCAATACTTTTGTGGATTATTTTCATGAAGAGAGTCAAGTTGTTCTGTTATATTTTTGTAGTGTTCTCTTCTGGATCTTTTTCTTGTTTTTCTGTACACTTTACAAAAAAAGAGCCTCTTATTACTGGGTCCCTTGGAAACTTTTCTAATAATGATGCCTTTTCATTTAACTTCTTTTTCATATTAGATAAATTCAAATTGTACCATGGAGGTTGTTTATTTACTTTTTTATTCGTACTGAGTTTTCCTTTTTAAGGACTTTTCAGCTGCTTCTTTATAAATCAAATTCAGGTCACTGACCATCAACTCAGTGTTATCAGAATAGTCTTTATCATCAAGTTCTTCAATTTTATACTTTATTTCAGGTGAGTTAAGTGCCTCTTGAAAAAGTTGAGCTGAATTATCATTCCATATATATTGAGATAGTAGCTTCATTAGTTTTTTCATTATCATTTATGAATTTTACATTTACATTTATCATTGTGGATACCTGACAATGGTCAGATAAATCCCCATTTAGCTTATGAACTCTAAAAAAAGATATTTTTGACAGAAGTTGTTCAGAAGCAATAATATAGTCTACAACACTACTCCCATTTGGGATATGACAAGTCATTTGACCAGAGAAGTCACCCAAAGTTCTACCGTTTCAAATTCTTAAACCAGAGAAAATACAAAGTTCATTTAATTCTTTGCCTCTACTAGAGATGACATTGCCTTTACTAAATCTTATAGGGATATTATAATCAGGAACATATTCTTCATCAGTTATATTTGTATCATTTGAAGCAAATTCTATGAAATCTAACTCCCCATTTCCTGTCCTAGCATTCATATCTCCAGCTAATAAAATATTTCCTGTATATATATATATATGTAAACTGAATGAACAAAAATTGCAGATTTTCATAATCTCAAAACTATATAAACCTTATCCTTTAAATCATTCATAATTTTATGTAGTTATGCAAGTTTTCAGCATATTTAGCATTTATATGTCAAAGTTGATGAAAAAAGATGTTTCGCAAACAATTTCTTGTCAATTTTATTATACCGTCATATAGTTATTAGCTCAAATATACTATTTTACCAAAATTTCATATATTTTACATAAGAAATTTTACAATTTAAAGATTATTTTTAACGCAGTTTTTTCTTTTTGTATTTAAAGATCAGAACAAGTAAAATAAAAGAAAAATATATCATTATTATTGCCTCCTAGTATTCTTCACCATAGTGATGTTAAAGGAGTTACCCTTAGATGTAGACAAAAAAGAGCACGAACTTTTTATTTTAAAAAGGAAGAATGTAAACAATCGATAAATTTATTAGAGTAATAATGTAAACATATTTTTATATGGTCTATTTTGCATTATAAACATATGCCTTATTGGGTAAAAAACGATAACTTCGCTTCACCGAAGAGTTTTTTAATATACTGATCGATCGTATTAGTCAAAGTATCGGATCGATAGCCTGGTTACTTATGGTATCTGTCATCCGTCAAATCCGTTCGATCCGGACGATTAATAAAGTTTGAAATTAGTGTAGAACTTGCGTGATGTACCGAAAGATTGAAAACGTTCAAAAAGAAATAAAATATTTATACCCATAAACATTCACAGATAATATGAAGTCTGCTTAAAATTGAGAGCTACATCTCGAAATAGACTCTCAAGGAAATATTCAACACAACTGTATTACAGATGTCATTACTTCAACTTTCTATTTATCAATTTTTCCTTCCTGTGTAGCAAATTTCGGTCCGTTCCAGCTATTGGCATTTACGTATAACAATTGATTCGTTAGTCCATAGACAAATATGGGATTTCTATCTCTCAGAAGAGTGCAGATGTTGGTTTGTTAATGTCTTCCTGTATCAGATATTACACACTGAGTTGAAAACAGACAGCATGACGTTTGTGCTTTCGCAAACAAGAACTGAGTTCATTAATATTATCATTCACTTCGTTTTTCTAACCAAAATCAAATGTTATAAGCTCCCGCGTAGCGGGCGCTTAATTGACTGAGTATGATGCCTTTAACCGGAAGACGTATAAGCTAGTCAGAATTCTGCACCCAATAACACGGAATGCACAATTAAATTCCTTTTTTTGTAATTTTCAATTTTAAAAAGTAATAAACATAGTTATTGTATCAATATAATTATTTCAAGTATTTCCAGCTATGAAATGTTTTCCAGGGGCCAATTGAAAAACAGAGAGCAGCGACCGCTGGTCAAATTGAAGGCTGCTGGCTGTTTTCCATTGTGGATATTTAAAATATACGTTTATAATGTAGGTTGTGTCGCGTACACTTATTATTCCACATCTCATTTTCTTCTATTTTAAATGTAAAAAAAATAAAATAAAAAATAGGACTTCAGCTGGCATATTTAAATTTTTGGCGTCCATTCTATCACCAGAGGTCGCGTCTATCAAAAGAAAATGACAGAATCGCGGGAACCTGTCATTTTAATTTTCATGAAACATTACAAGACCCCTCAAAAAGCGGTGCATTTTCAACCAAAAAAAAATTACTGAAATAATTCAGCAGACAAAGGATGGGTTGCGATAAGGCCCTATTTTGGCCCATCTATAGACGAAAAATATAAAGTATTTAAATTCCTATTGATTTATACCCTATTTTGTAGCAAAATGGTTGTACTGTTGTAAAAAACTAGTTTTAAATTCTTTTGCACGAACACAGCTTCGAAAATCGGGTTCAAAATTGACCCATTTTAAAAGAAAAGTTCATCTAGAATTAAAGAAAATTTCTAGGTAGGGCTTAAATAAATTGACATTTTGTGCTTATATAGTTGAAGCCAGTGTATTTATTTCTATAAAAGGTCCATTATATATATTAATTACTTTAAACAATAATTTTGAAATTGAAATGACCGCTTATCTCAAGAAAAAAGAAGAAAAAGGAGAGATTTCGCACATTTTTTTAACACTGATAACAAGTTCAAAAATTATAGTCTTTTTAAATTTTTAGTATGTCTTGCACGCGGAACCAGCTCGAAACTTTCACAAAAGATGTGTTTTAGTAATACAATTTTGAATAAAATATGGAGCTGGTTCCGCGTGCAAGACTATATTTCTGGTAGGGATATATATCACTCATTTTCGCCACTTTCCCATAGACACAATGTTAAAATCATTTGCGGTGGTTCGTTTCAAGCACCATTTACTAAAAAATAAAATAATATTTTCAACTTCAGACATTTATTTTCCAAAAATAGAAATATTAACCTTTCCATCAAGATATTTTGTGATAGAATTTCCTTAATTTTAATTTTGACTTTCGCGGTGGGCTGAAAAAGGGTCTTATCGCAACCCATCCTTTCATTCCCTGCAATCATTACATTTACTTTGTCCTCAGTAAACAAATTTGTTTTTGTTATTTTCTCTCATTCGAAAATGAAAGTAGAAATTCTTTAAAAAGGGTGCTCTCTGCGAGGTCCGCAGTTATTCACTTCTTTGTTCTGTTTGCAGAGCTTGCGTTTCTTGCTTGAATGTAAAGATGATAAGTTCTTGTTTTAATTAAAGTATGAAGCACCATTTATATATATTATACATAAGAAAGTTATTTTATCTGCGGGAGCTTATCAGGTGTAACCTGCATCATATAAATCTATCATTTAAAAACATAGGTCTTTTTAGGGGGTACCCTTAGCTAGAGATATGTTAAAAGGGCACGCAGTTTTTTTCTTTTTTTCTGCAACTTAGTTATCTTTGTACCAAGTACATTACAAAATGCTTATTACCATTAAAGCGTCATTACCCTCAACCACTATCAGGGGTGCTACAACAACTTTTCCCACATCAACTTTAAACGAACGTTTGCTACTGAAAATGAAGTTGAACCAAGGAATCCCTTTTTTGTTGATTTATTTGAGGAAAAAAACTTGAAATCCAACCCTCAAATTGTTTTTTAATCAAAGGTGGTCATGTTATTAGGTCGGTACATGTACATGTAGTCAACACCACTTTTGCAGCTTAAGTCACAAATCCTTAAATGAATCATGCATTTTTCCAAAGGAAAAACTTTAGTGGTTTCAGTAAAATTATTTGTAAGCAATGGCGACAGATGATCACAACACCGACGGACGTGCAACAGATCACCTGTGTTGATTTGAAGCAACAATATACACATATTGATATACATTAATTATGAATGTTCAAAAAATAAATATTATAAAATATAGACAATTTTGAAGCTCCAGTAAATATATTCATTGTAAATTATCATTTTAAATTATATTTTATAGCAATGCAATATAAGGGAATCCGGTATAAATTTATGATTATCTTTATTTTAAGAAAAGAGTTAAAGATAAAGACGGATTTTCTTAACAAAAATCATTTGGAATGAAATTATCACAAACAATACATATGTTATGTTAGTGTAAAAATAGAATGAACACGTTCCTATTAATGTTAATTTAATGTTTGCAGTATGCTTGATTTCCTCATTGACAACATATTTTTCACCTTCGGAGGAGAGATTTTTCAACAACAAATCGGCATTCCAATGGGCACAAACTGTGCTCCTCTCCTCGCCGATTTGTTTTTATACTCTTACGAGACTGAATTTCTTCAGGGACTCGTAAAAAACAAGAAGATGAAAGAGGCAAGGTCATTTAATCTTACATTCAGATATATTGATGATGTCCTTTCTGTCAATAACACTTCATTTGGCAGTTTGATTCCTTCAATATATCCTCCGGAATTGGAGATTAAAGAGACCACCGAATCTAATTGCTTCACGTCTTTCTTGGATTTGCACCTCGAATTTGACCCAGGTGGTCATCTCAGTACAAAAATTTACGATAAACGAGACGATTTTAATTTTCAAATTATTAATTTTCCTAATCTACAGAGCAATATACCTACTTCTCCTGCATACGGTGTTTATATTTCTCAACTTATTCGATATGCCAGAGCTTGCACACATTTCACAGATTTTTTTATCAGACACCGGTTTCTTCGTGACCGACTTTTGAAGCAGGGCTATAAGAAAATACGTCTCATACGATCACTAAAAAAATTCTTTCTTCGTTATCAGCCACTAGTAGAAAAGTTCAAAATTGAGTTAAAAGATATGATAGTTAATTGTTTTAATTAGTGTTTGACTGGTCTGCTGTACTGAGATGATCACCTCAATATCCCTATTGTGTCTCACAACTATGTTGTGTTCTATGGTCATTACCGGATCCTAAGATCGCAATGGAAGAGGGAGGTTTGGCGCCATAAAACCTGGTTTATCCCACCATTTCGTTTGAAATGCCTGTACCAAGTCAGGACCATTGCGATCCACCAGTTCTCCGGTATGACTGATTCGTTTTTGTCATTTTCTCTGGACTATGAGATTGATCATTCAAGTTCGGTAGTTTTGTTATTACCTTTATTTACATAATACATAAGAGCATCTGGTATATATTTGTTATGTACCTCTGATATGTTCCTAGTCCAATTTTATTATTTTTAGTGGTTCAGAAAAGCAAAAACTCCTTGCAAGAAGTTTAAGTCTAAAATAAAAATCATGCAAAATATTATTTTTCTATTATTTTTTTAAATTCGAACTTTAAAGATTTATGCAATAAATAACATACAAATAGTTATTATGTAATCAACAACTAAAATAATTTGACTTTACAAGTTGATGGCTTAGATACTCATATGGTCAGGTACATATATATCAAACATCTAAAGACAAACTGAGGGTGTTAAAGCAGAGCAAATGTTCACAAAATAACACCCTTTGTATGAAAGTGTACATAAGCAATAATATTAAGCATGCTAAAACAAATGTCACTCAAGATGATATTCCTGATATCCCTTTACGAAATCTCTTCTTCTGATCCACTTCCTTGATTGCAAATGGCTAGAATATTCTTGGAAATGAAAAAAAAGGATTATCTCAGAGGGCCAGCATTAATATTTAAAATATGTTGCATTATTATAGATACTATTTATATATTCTTCTTTCTTACTATTAAAAACTTCAAGTTCTAAGGAAACTATACATTTCAAAGTCCTCTTTCAATTAAATTAATAGTCCAATTTTGAATAAGTCTGATTACAGCAAATAGTCCTTGAAATCAGCGACTAAATTGCCTCACTAAATATATACTATAATAGTCCATAATATATAAGAAATATGTATGCGTAATATGGCATACCATGAGTTAATATATTGAAATGTTATTTGAAATCGAAAATTAGCCCTGGGGAATCAGCGCCTAAATGCTTAAATAAGAAAAATGCGCAGCGGAAAACCAGTTTTGGCTGAATAACAAGCTCCCCTTTTATTAAATGTAATTTTTGTGATTGAGTGAAGCTGAAAAGGAATTTACTAAAATTAGTGACAAATCAATAAATTGGCCTGAAACATTGTTTTGTTTAAAGTTTGGGGACACGTTGTAACCCAGCTGATCTGACCTCTTTTGAATCATATTCGGTTGGCCAATACTAGTACCTGTTGTATTGTTTGCTTTGGCTGGCTCTAAAAAGTAAGCAGCAGGCATAGACACTCGGGGTTGGGCGACTGTTTCAATAGGTTGTGTTGCATGTTCCTCATGAGCACGTGTTGTATTGCTTCCCCTGCTGGTGCTAGGTACTGACGCCAATACATCTGGCTGCATTGTCTGTTTCCTATTTCTTGCAGATCGCTGCAGTATATTAGACATCTCTACAAATACTAATACGTGTGAGATAGGGAAAATAAATTGACCACAGAAAAGGGGAGATTAAGTTTCTTTTCATAGCGGAATGTTTCCTTGGTCCGCTTAACAGAAAGACCTGAATCGCTTACACTAGAAGACCATTTCTTTACTTAAACGAAAAAAAAATTGCTGAATTTTACTTAACGCTGCAATCGTCCAGTATTTTAGGAGATAAAGTGTAAATCCAATATGTTATCATTGCAGTCAAATCAGTGTTGTTAAGATCGTGTCCAGTATAATCAAGAGCGATCTCGATTTAACCTTTCCAGTGTGTTCAGTAATTTTCAAGAATGGTTCAGTGTGTGTTAAGAAAATTCAGACATGGAACTCTTACGGCAAATCCAGTAGTGTTAAGAGTTTAATGAGATTGGTTAAGAGTACATATAATATTTTTTTCTATCTGTTTTAATGTCTATAATTTAAATAGAATTATCCCCCTTTATGGATATAAAATCCAATTGATTTTTTGTGGTGGGGATTGGAAATGGGGATTTGCAATATTAGTGTATTATTAAAAATGAAAATAGATATTTAATATCGTGTACTATTATATTAAAAATTGTTACCACGATCAAATGTCTTCTTGAATATGAATGGAATTCGAATTTGAATGTGTCATGTTATAAGGGGGAAAATATTATTTAACGACACTTTAAAGTCCTTTTGCGTCACAAATTACTTGCGCCAGTGTATCATTTGCACCACCCTTTTTTGCTTTTTTGGAAAAGGGGGGGGTTCTGGGGGTTATTTACAGACTTTCGTGATCAGTAAATATGTAAATGTTCGGGTGAATTGGCACAAATCAGATCCGAAATCTGGCGCATATCAAACATCTAACTGTAAAACATGTAGCGCAGTTGTAACCACTCAAATCTGTAATTCATTATTGGTGCAAAGGGATTCCCCCGTTTAAGAAAGCCTAAAAGGGTTGTTAGTCTGAATTTAGCAAGACATTTCATGAATTGAAAACAAAACAGTTAAAAAAACTTAATGTACGGGAAAAGTCACGGAAATGAATTAAATCTCAAATATCCAATATTAAACAACACATGAACAATACAGACTAAACGTTAGGCATGTTAAAGTAATCTTACCTTTATCAAAATTGATACACATTCCAATTAGGATGTGTATTGCTAGTGACTGGACCGGCCATAAACAGCATCCAGAAACATCATGAAATGTCAAAGGTGTCAAAGTGTCTATTCAATTCCAAAAAAAAAAAACTTTATACACAGAATCATTTAAAATTTCCCTTTTTTACAAGAAAACGATACATTTCTTAAGTAAATTTTATAAAGCCTAATGAATCTGTAATGCATAGGAACAATTGTTTATTGATCAAAAATAAAAAGGGAGACAATAAAATATAACCACACCCAAGTCCGCTCCAACGGGTGTATTGAGTTGCAAAACTAAATTTATAAACAAAAATATTTAAAAGTTTCTTATAATAAAAGAAAATAATATAATTTTTAAGGTAAATTATTTTTTTCAAGTTATATAAATTTGTAATGTTTTAAATAGGTAATTTCTTGATCAAAACTAAAAAGGGAGACAAAATATATTACCGCACTTACGTTTTGATTCAACTTGTATGGATGCCTAAGATAAAATAAAAGATTTTCTAACTCAAATGTTCTACATGCACATTTCAAAACAGATCATGATAATTCGTACTAGATTTATAATAATTATATTAGAATAATATACAAATTTATGACTGATTGAAAAAATGTAAGTTACTATAAAAAATTGATAAATGAATAATTTTTTTATTTATAATAACTTACTACAGTACCTGTATGGTAAAAGCTTCCCTCTCTCCCCATTTACCATCACACCATTTACCATCCCCATACACCATATACTATTTCCATCCCCATACACGATGTACCATCCCCCTCCCCATCCCCATACACCATGTACCATTCGCGTCCCGATCCCCATACACGATTTACAATCCCCATCCCCATTTACCATTCTATATTCCCCATACCCATAATGCAATTGTTTATTATTATCGATAATACATGTATTAATTTGTTTTAAGGAAATTATTACGATATTTAATAGTTTAAATATCCATTAATGTTTTTTTATTTAGTTGACATGCATAAATAACATACGGGTGACATAGAAATAATAACTATAACATATTTTCATAACACAAAATTTACTATCACATTTTAATATTCTAAATAAATTATTAAATATTAATTGAAAATGTTTCATTTTAGTAATAAATAAAGCTGTTATTATCATCTTTAAATGAAACCATGTTATTTATAACCTAAAAGACATAATTATAATGTCTATAATAATGATTTTAATATATTACGCAACTTTTTAGTAAAAATTGATCTTGAACTTTTCTAATTACATCCAATGTATGACATATAGGTCTAGTCATAACCTGAATAAAAGTCAACATATTTATATTTAGTTTATCTAAGCATATATGTTTCAAATCTACTGAAAAAACTTGTTTCGCAATCAATTTCTTGTCAATTTTATTAAGCCGGCATATAATTTGGAGCTCAAATATCAGTTTTTACTTGAGTAACTAAAATTTTACATATAAAACTTGCAAGTGTGATCTTAATACTCCTATGCAAACCAATTTTCATTATAGTTTCTTAACTATGAACCTTATTTTTGAAATAATTGATACATGTATGCATATGGCTATGTATATTTTCAACATATCTTAGCATATATGTTTTAAATCTAAAGGAAAAACTTGTTTCGCAATCAACTTCTTGTCAATTTTATTAAGCCGGCATATAATTTGGAGCTCAAATATCAGTTTTTACTTGAGTAACTAATATTTAACATATAAAACTTGCAAGTGTGATCTTAATACTCCTATGCAAACCAATTTTCATTATATTTTCTTAACTTTGAACCTTATTTTTGAAAAAAATTGATACATGTATGTACATTTTCAACTTATCTTAGCATATATGTTTCAAATCTAATGAAAAAACTTGTTTCGCAATCAATTTCTTGTCAATTTTATTAAGCCGGCATATAATTTGGAGCTCAAATATAAGTTTTTACTTTAGTAAGTAATATTTTACATATAAAACTTGCAAGTGTTATCTAAATACTCCTATGCAAACCAATTTTCATTATAGTTTCTTAACTATCAACCTTATTTTTGAAATAATTGATACATGTATGCACATGGCTATGTATATTTTCAACTTATCTTAGCATAAATGTTTCAAATCTAATGAAAAAACTTGTTTCGCAATCAATTTCTTGTCAATTTTATTAAGCCGGCATATAATTTGGAGCTCAAATATCATTTTTTCCTTTAGTAAGTAATATTTTACATATAAAACTTGCAAGTGTGATCTAAATACTCCTATGCAAACCAATTTTCATTATATTTTCTTAACTATGAACCTTATTTTTGAAAAAAATTGATACATGTATGTACATTTTCAACTTATCTTAGCATATATGTTTCAAATCTAATGAAAAAACTTGTTTCGCAATCAATTTCTTGTCAATTTTATTAAGCCGGCATATAATTTGGAGCTCAAATATAAGTTTTTACTTTAGTAAGTAATATTTTACATATAAAACTTGCAAGTGTGATCTAAATACTCCTATGCAAACCAATTTTCATTATAGTTTCTTAACTATCAACCTTATTTTTGAAATAATTGATACATGTATGCACATGGCTATGTATATTTTCAACTTATCTTAGCATAAATGTTTCAAATCTAATGAAAAAACTTGTTTCGCAATCAATTTCTTGTCAATTTTATTAAGCCGGCATATAATTTGGAGCTCAAATATAAGTTTTTACTTTAGTAAGTAATATTTTACATATAAAACTTGCAAGTGTGATCTAAATACTTCTATGCAAACCAATTTTCATTATAGTTTCTTAACTATCAACCTTATTTTTGAAATAATTGATACATGTATGCACATGGCTATGTATATTTTCAACTTATCTTAGCATAAATGTTTCAAATCTAATGAAAAAACTTGTTTCGCAATCAATTTCTTGTCAATTTTATTAAGCCGGCATATAATTTGGAGCTCAAATATCATTTTTTCCTTTAGTAAGTAATATTTTACATATAAAACTTTACAGTGTGATCTAAATACTCCTATGCAAACCAATTTTCATTATAGTTTCTTAACTATGGACCTTATTTTTGTAGTCTTGGATACATTTATGCATATGGCTATGTATATTTTCAATTTTACTGGGCGTAAAAGTTTTTAAATCTAATAGAATCTAATATCAGGTGTAATATCGTTGCTTTTTTTCTTAAATGATATATATTATTATTGAATATTAACTTAAATACTCAGAATTAAAATCTTAATTTTTCATTGTTTTCATTATACAAATATACGGCGAAATGTACGCCACAATTTATTTGATCTTGAACATTTCGTTTATAAAATTCTTTCATTTATTTCAGTTATATAAAATTATCTTATTTTTATAAATAGTTGTATTCAAATAAAAGATACATGTACAAAATCGTAAAAAGGCTGTTATTAAAAATGTAATATGAAAAATGTCTTTAATCAAGGAATATTCCTTGCTTTAATGTATAATTTTATTTTCATACACTCAACAAACAAAACAACTATATACGTTAATCGTCCTCGTGTACACGTAGTAATATAAATATATTCGTTTTATATATTTTTCCACATTTAATGCAACAGACATCTACCGTATCATCTACAGTAAAAATGACCAAAATAAATTTACAATTATTCTATTATTATATCATTTACCATCCCCATTTACCATTCGGTAGACCAATCAGATTCGATTTACCATTTACCATCCCTATTCCCCATTTACCATCCCCATTTACGACCCCATCCCCATACACGATACTATTCCCCATACACCATCCCCATACACTATACTATTCCCCATATACCATTTACCATTCACCATCCCCATCCCCATCCCCATTTACCATCCCCCCATTTACTATAGATTGGGAAGCTTTTACCATTTAGGGACTGTACATAATGATAATTATAAAAGAACTTTTCAATGAGATTTTTTTTTGTCTCAGAAATTTCCCAACCGTGCCGTATCCATAGTATTATAGTAGTCTTGTTTATTGTTTGTTGATTCTAGCTATTTGACTTACCATGCATGACTGGACAGGTCTCAGTGGAATGTATTGGCCACCGTGTTTATTGTTCCAGTGAATGTTTGACATGTTTATTGTACTTACTAAAACCTACGTGCTGTGTATCCTTAAATTCACACAAGGACACAATTTTTTCTTTCTTAACTTAATTGTAAAACATTTTAATTTTGATTCTTTATATAATAAAGCAGTATTGTAATCATGTATTGAAATTAGCGTTTTTGGACACGTTTCAATTCTTAGCTAGCGGATTAAATCACAAGTTTTTTTAATTAATAAAGTTAAAAGAAGCAGGCATAGAAAGCATGCACAGAATAACAGTTTTCAAAAGAATCCTTCTGTTAAATTTTGATAAATCTTCAGCAAAAAAGCAATTTAACTTTTTAAAACTTTTTTATAGATAAAATAGATTGATTTTACGGATTATAGAGAATTTTGTTCCTGGGAAACACGATGATGTAAAAAATGTAAACCGAAATAAGGTATTAGACGCCGGAGGAATGAGAAATCGGGCGGTAAAATATCTACCAGTTATTCAGAGGCTTCTGCAAGTAAGCGACAAATCTGACAAGCTAGGCAATGGAATTAATTTGGCGCGGCTTTCAGTGATGTTGGGTTGAAGTACCTATTATCCAAAAACATATATTCTAAAAAAATACGCATAGATGGAAAATTCCCTTTACGTTTAAATACAAACACAGACTATTTCAAAATAATAGTGCCGAGCTGCTCTGCAACCGATTATCATGAAATAAAGAACAATAGAAAGAAAAAAAAATAATTAAGCTTATTCCTTTAATTTTGCGCAAAAGATATTGCCAGCAGTTTTTTAAGTACTTTTCGGTTATTTATATAACTATCAGTTGCATAATGCCTGACTATGGTATAGACAGTCGTTTATTTGCCAGTAGTGGTACGCGCGCGCCTGTTAAAGAGGGCGGAGCATACAGTACTAGTGATCGGATCTCCATATTGTATTTGTATTTTGATTGAAAAGAGGGGGTAGGCAACAATATCATCTGATGAATTAACTCATTTTAAGAATATTTAAGTGAAAAATTTAGCGGGAATTGAGTTTCTCTTACTTCCGAGTTTCGAGCAGCGATTTATGGTCAAATAACATTCAAAATGCCAAACACTGTGTTCCGTCTCTTTGAATCATGAATTGAGTAGATGACCTTGGTCGGTGTACCGCGAATACATGAGTATGTAAGCTTCATAACGATTAACATGTATAGATACAAGTAAAACAATATACGAGTTTTTGTGATGCACTTGAGGAAAGGGGATTTCACTGGGTATTACACTGGTCAACACTGGCAAACTCAGGACAGTCCAAAAAATCTAACTGCAAATGTGCATGACTTTTAACAAACTTTCTTTATCAAACACCACACATCATTTAATATGCCCCATTAACAAAGAAGGGGGTATATAGTTTTCGGATGGGGCATTATGTCTTTCTGGAATATTCTTGTTTTGGACTAATTTCAGTTTGTTAGTGGTAAACAATTACCGCTGTCATACACATTGTGGTTGGATACGACTGATTTTCTCCGACCTTTATATTTTCATAAGACTCAGACTTCTTTGGATCTTAATATATTTTTTTCTTTCCTTTCGATGAAGCATTTTAAAGAAGTATGTGGTAGAAGGGCTTTAGCCATGTCTTATTAAAAAAATTATCTTTTATTGAAAGCAAACAATAGTTAAGATAAAAATAATGCGTGTTTCATGTTTAAAGACTAGTTTATGAAATACTGAATGGTAATTGTAATTAAGTTCTACTGCATTACTATAATATATTTTCAAATCATTTTTATTCTTTTTGATCTTGCACTTTTCAAGACTTGAAAACAATGTAACGATTTGATATTAATCATTGGCAGATCCAAGATTTTAGTTTAGGGGTGGTGTAATTTTTTTATTATTTTACAAACAACAATTTTAAATACAACAATTTGTGACGAGCGTAGCGAGTCTAGAAAATGTTTAAGTGTTTTATTTTTGTGGAATTTGTGGTTTTTTGTCAGTTTAAGGGGAGACGTACGCTCAGTGACGCCTTCCCATGGATTAGTCTCGTGACACCGTGTTCTGGTTAAATTGGTTAATGGATATACTTCTAATTTACAGGTTAGATCAGTGGTAATTTAATGTTATTTGTCGTTTATTGTCGTATTTGAAAAGATGACTGAGCATCAATTAACACTGAAATAAAACAAGAAAAAGGTGTAGTAGTTCTCAATCTAGTTCGTTGATTTAAAACATAATTATTTTAATAAGTTGGTTCACGGATCTTCAAATAACATGACCAATTTCTTTCAATTAAAATCCTCTATCATTGATTTCAGGATCATTTTTTAATGAAAATATAGAAATGAAACATTAAGAAACGCAAAAGAAAGAAAATCATTGAAATTATTAATAAAATAAAATAAGAAAAGATGAAATAAATATTGTTATTTTTTTAATCATTAATTCAACTCATGAAATGATAAAAAAAAAAACACGATTTACACGGCAATTCAATTCAAAAGTGGATATATATAAATTTCTTTTGAATTTATTATTATTCTTTTAACATAAACCTTCAATACAGTAAATAACATGATTATAATTTTCAAAAGAATAAATGAAAAAAAAGCATAGACAAACAAATAAAAACAAATGCACAAAAACATATATATTTTAAGTATTAAAAATCACGAATACAAATACGCATTTTATATCAACAAGTCAAAGGGAAATTACTCATGGTGTTTAATGTTTAGTACTAAACACTACTGAAATGTTTAACTCTTAACAACAATTACTGGACATACTTATTCAATAACCAATAAACTGGACACTAATGAATGGATATTGAAAACTTACTTATGAAATTGCACTGAAACTCTTAACACCACTGGACAAATTACAAGTCAAGTATAAATCAGTATTGACCAGTAGGATATTACCGTTTAAGAAAAGAAATGGTCTTCTAGTGTTATGATAGACAATCAAACCTCACCACTGGTCCTGTCAACTCTAGGTCCTAATTGGAAGGTTTTAATTTGAAGCATAATTATTATAAAAGAGCTTAAGCTATCCAAAACATCGTTCTTCAAGTTTGCATTAAGTTTTCTTTTGTTCTGGTTAGGAGTGGATCCATATTTTACGAAATAGAGAATCGTTGAATAAAAGAAAATAGTTTTGAACTTTAAAAGTGTGCAATTATAGTGCGTCGATTCTTAACAACAAAAAATGCTAACACGAGATTGCTTATGGAGTTTACGTTACACAATATACAAATATAGTTTTTCAATTTCTTAGATAAGTGCAGGTGCTGGTCTGTCAAATATTTTGTTTTGTCTTCGTTTACGAGATTTGACACACTGAAAAGACAGTTGGCAGCCCGGCGAGTGTGTTATAGCAAGCAGGAACTGCTTTCTCTTTTGGTTTTTCATAGGGTCATCCTCGTTACCACTGGAGCCGCGTTGTTGATGCTTTTCAGTTGTGTTTGTAGTTTATGTTTATTTTTTTGTTTATGTTGTTTGTTATGCTTTTATGTTTTCATGGGTGTTTAATGGATTTGTCACTTCCATTGCGGACTTTTGACATTCAAATGCCCCATTGGTACTTTCGTCAATCAAAAAAGTTTACGTAGATATCATGCGCTCATGGGAATTATATCTTTTGAAGGAGTGCAGATGTTCGTTTATCATAAGGTCAACCTCGTTACCACTGGAGCCTCGTAGTTGATTGCTTTTCAGTTGTGTTTGTAGGAAGCAGAGGTACCAATAGGGTATCCGAATGTCAAAAGTCCGAAAGGGCAGAGACAAAACCAGTACACACGAACAAGAACGGGACAAAAATAGACAACATGTAAAACATTGTAACACAAAATAACTGAATACAGCTATTGAACCGTGTAACTTTCCCATTTTATCGTGTATGGTGTAATGGTGTATCGTGTATCGGTCAATCGTGTATGGTGTATGGTGTAATGGTGTATCGTGTATCGGTCAATCGTGTATGGTGTGATGAAAAGCCAATGGTGTATCGTGTATCGTGTATACACGATAGCCTAGCATTCCGATTGGTTTACAACTCAATTTCGTTTCGTTTGTTTTTTACAGAATCATTCAGCGATCAAATTAAATCTATCGAAGAAAGTGATTGAACAAAATAAATATTCTTAACAGCAAAACAATATTTACAAATTTTAATGCTGGATTAGGAAAACAAATTTTGTTCTTTGAAATCCCCGACCCCCAAAACGGACCATATCTGACTGAATCACAATTATTGAGGAAAAAAGAGGGATGTCATACTACAATATGGCCTGGAAAAAGTTGGAAATAATTAATCTGACCACTGCATCAAAGAATAAAAATAAACAATTTGTCCCTAGATTCCTTAGTATCGTGCTAAGTAAAGTGTGTAATTAATTAAAATTCTTGATAAATTTTCTTTCTTTTGAAAATAAATAATCTAACTCGATCTAAACTGCCACCCCCCTTTCCTCAGAATCAAATGGTCGTCCACTCAAACATTTCTAGTTTACTTCACTTTGAAAACAGAAAGTAAAGCTCTCTTAACTCCCTTATTATCAAATGGTTTATGATTCTAACCGATCGTGGATATAATTAGGTAGTTTGTCAAAAAATAATCCTTCGGGACCGGGGGGCTATGGTAAAATTTGAAATATAAAGGCAGGATGGCAAAAAAAAGCAGGACAGTGCTTTGAATTGAAAAAAAGGCAGGATGATAGTTTTGGCTGAAAATTTTATAAAAGCTTTCAAATAAAATAAATTGACGGGCACAAGGTCGCAAAAAAATCAAGCCTTTTTTCTGAAAATAAAAAAGTAGCACGACAATAATAGCCATATCCCCCAATAAAAATCAAATGGTTGCTTCCGAAGAACGGGTGATTTTGATAAAAAAAAAGTTTTTGTACCTTCCTATGAGCAAATTTCGTGACGAAAATAATGATTAAATTCAAAAGATCAGCATTATAATAACGGACATCGAATCAGAAATGAATTATTATCGGATGTGTTTTTATTTGAAGTAATGATCCTTAGGGAACTTGGAACAAAGAATAAAACTTTAATGACACAAAACTTACTTTTTGATATGTTTCCGACTTCTAGCTATCTAAGCCCTCTTCGAACTGTATAGCGATATGAAAAGTTTATTACGGACGAAATGGATGACAGACGGAAGTATTGACTTAGAGCAACCAGCACTATACACGCCACATTTAAATCGAATTAAACATATGCTCAATCAACTCATAACCTTATAGAATAAAATTTTATAAACTCAAGTGGTTTAGACGTACGTGATCAGAATAGAGAACAGAGTGTAATCCCCCCCCCCCATTTTATAGGGAGTTAAGATTCGTCGCAGTCATTCACATTCAAATGTTCACAAAAATCACTAAAAAAATAAACTATCATTATTTATAAATAATTACATCTTAGATCTATATATAATTATCCAAGTCTATTGCTACATGTATTTTGACTTTGTGACTTTTGTCTTACCTTTTTTCACGCATCATTGAAAATAAATAAAAGTGTATTTTAAATGATTTGACCATACGCTGTCGACGATCAGATCAGAAGGAACACCAAAAAATGATACAGTTGTGAATTATATTTAAAAACATGTATACGCGTGGATTATTTAATATTCATATAGAAATGTAAGTTACTATTTCAAATAAGATGAGGAAAATGATTAATTTGGAGACATGTAGCTATCCAATATGGAAAGCCAAAAATGTGTGAATTCCTCTTTCTTGCTTAAAGATTTCAATATTCTTGTTTCATATTTTTTATGTAATGTGTATCGGCCGAGCGGTCCTAAAACTATAATGAACTGCTAAGTTAACAAAGAATTACAATTTTCTACACTATCAAAAGTCTTGGATTTTTAACGGGATAAATAATTCAAATCAAGATCGGAACATAACAATTTCATGATCATGCTATATAAAGTATTGCTTTAGTATTAAATTCACAATTCTAAATTGCTGCATTTTATGCTCCGTATTTTATTCTTAGCTAACAATACTTATTAACAAAATTTTACTTTTTGCATCAATTCAATTCGTCTAAGTTTCTGACTTTTATAATCACTTTCATTTTTGAATAAAAAAAAACAGAAAAAAAACAAAATTAAAAGATTATTATTACATGTATGCAGGGATGTCCAAAACAGTTTTATTTAATCCCTGATATATGATATTAGGAGGTGGAATCTAAAAAGTAAAATTAGACGGCAAGATAGAGGAATTTTTTACCCTTTTGGCATCTGTCATTGTAGCAAACATTATGCGGACAAACAAAACGATTTTGTTTTTATTTTATTTTATTTTGCGATTTGTGAAAAAAGTTTAGTGTTGTTTTGTTTTAAAGTCTACTTGTTTATTTAAAATTTCATGTTGTGAATTAATTGGCTAATATTTTGTGTTAATCCCCGCCGTGAGACGCTCGAGGCAGGATGTTATTTAAATGACATGTATATTACATGTACTACATGTAAATACCTGACCCGGTAGCAGACGAACTAATTAGCAGTTACCTGTAAATCTGCACTAATCAACGTATACAGGATATATATACATGTAAGATGGACAAATTATCGGATGAAAAGGAAACGAAATTTTGAAGGTTTTTTTTTTAGAATTTACAAGGATTTGATTAGAGCGTCTCTGAAAAGTCTTTAAGTTTACAAAACCAGAATTTTAATTTCTTGTAATTTTATTTTTGAAACACTGGTGCTAAGGATGGACATTTTTAATTTACCCCGCTCCGGTATCAGCACTTTTATGTTTCGGACTACATGTACGTTGTAATTATTTTCCGTGTATTTTTCAAAATTGAAAATTGTCTTTTTTTTTCGATCTACAGTCTTCTCGGATTGCCACATCGATACACATTTGCTCCATTCAAATTTTACTAGGCTTTTTGCATGACGGATAGAGGGCCATTGGTGAGGCTTACTGGATAGACAAAGCACTTATACATTCTTTCGCGTGCAAAAGCATGGAACTCTACACGCACGTTGAGCAAATATAGTAAGCAGTATAACTCAGTTTCAGACCATATCACCAGACAAGCCCGACGCACGAAAACCACCCCATTTAGCTACCTAGGGAAAATGCTCTATTTATTTAGCACAGACCCGACGTCAAAACTCGCCACCCACCGTATACTTACAACTCCCTCCCGCACATGTTCTTTGGAATTTGCTGCCCAGAAAACTGTTACGGAAACTTTGAAATTAACATATTGTGACGTACTTTCCCATTATCGAAAATAAAAACAGGTTTATTTTCTTATTAAAATATGAGATAAATTAAATGAATATTTAAATAATGCAGATTTCCGTCCCGGTATTAATACTGCCACACATGAGTGAAGTCACATAATGAAGGCAAAGAAACAAACTATTAAAATGGTTTAACTATTTGTTGATCGAGTAAAAGAATATTTTTTTCAATTGATTAGGTTAAATTTCTGACCCTTGTTTTGCAAGCATATCTTTTTAGAAGATAGATCATACGAATGTTTGATAAAGTTTTCTTGAAAAAGAATTAAAATAAGAAGTGTATAGACTCAAAGTATAAAAACATCTATTTTCAGAGAGAGGTCGCACTAATGAAAAGGTGACTATATAAGAGGTTATTTCAAAATAAATTTTCCCATTTTCAATTGTATATGCTTATTTTTCTTGAGAAGAATTAAAACTAATTTTATTTATTTGTCCTACATAATGCCGGACTTTGCCTAAATCCATGAATCTATTAAAAGCGTTTATTGTCTGTGTATTCGTATGCTATTTGAATATCTATGCACGACATGGCAGGTCTGTGGGATGTTCCGCCGCGGCATATTAAAGGAACATATGAATATTGTGTTTAACACGACGTTAGTTTTAAATATAGTAGATCTTCGAATTTAAATACACTATACAAGCACAAGAACTGACAGGCATGACAAATTGAGAAAAAACCTTTTCATTTTTCTTTCATTATAATAAACTAATACGTGAATTAGGAAACTAAATTATTGGGTTACAATATAGCTTAATATACTATATAGAATAAGTTTTTAACGAACATGGTTAAAATTAAAAGTTCGGATCAAACCACCAGAGCCAGCATGTTTTTTGGGAATATATAGCTTTCAGAAAGATTGAACAAAAAATTAAAGGCGACACGGGCTTGGCATTCAGTTTTATATCTTACTAAGAAATTATTATTTGACGTCTGTTTTTATTAAATTAAGAAATATGTAGATAATAGAGGAGAGTTCATTGAAATAAATGTCGCAATCCACACATAAATGGAGATATTAATATGATAATTAAACAAGATGATCGTATTTTCGTTTCAGCAAACATTCTTGAATTTGATATACAGTTTCTATCGTGTATCGTGTATGGTGTATCGTTCATCGTGTATCGTGTATCGCTCAATCGTGTATCGTGTATCTGTCAATGGTGTATGGTGTATCACTCAATCGTGTATCGTGTATGGTGTAACCGTGTATGGTGTAAATGGGAAAGTTACACGGTTCAATCGCTGTACATGTATCGATCAACAATGCGAACTCCAGTCGAAACAAGAGTGAACTCAGGTGCTCCGTAAGAGTAAGCAGTTCATGTTTATGTTTATTTTGTATTTATGCTGTCTGTTATTCTTTCCAGTTTTTGTTGGTGTTAAATGGATTTGTCACTTCCATTGCGGACTTTTGAAATTCAGATGCCCCTTTGGTTCTTTTTTCTTGCAGAAGGCTTTTGTTAATCAAGCAATTTTACGTAGACATCATGCGCTCATGGTCAAATATGGGAATTATATCTTTTGAAGGAGTGCAGATGTTGGTTTTTCATAGGGTCTTTAGCGGATTTATCACGCTGAATTGACAATTGCCAGCGTGACGAGTATACTTAGGAAGCAGAAGTATCTTCATTTTCCAACAACATGAAGTGCTTAAGTACACACCAAATTATACATTTAAAACAAATTAATTGTGCAATATGGAAAAAAAAAAACATATTTCTTCTAGCTTCATGAATATCTGCAATATATGCAAATGTAGACAGTTTATCATTTTTAATGGCCAAATATACTGCAAATCTTATCATTGAATGTAAAACCACAGGTAGTAATGTGTCATATCGTATAATGTTTGGTAAAGGGATTTGGTCATGGTATAGTAAAGGGAGGTCATGGTTTGTCCAAGGGATTTTTTCTAAAAGTATATAAAAATATCTTTATTTTAGTATCAATTCGTGTGGAGAGCTGACAGGAATTGAACATGACAATAAAGGTTTACTCTGTTTACTTTGAATCTGCTTAATTGTGCTTATTAACCAAAATTAAAATTTTGTCATGGTTTGGTAAAGGGAACAGAAAATTGTCATGGTTTATCACATTTTCTAAAATTAGGAGATCGGGCAAAATATAAGGTGTTTTTCTGCTGGTTTTGTGTGTGTATGTGTGTAACAACATACTGTGTTTCTGTGTTTCTTAATACGCACTTTAAACAGCCCAAAAATCATATGCTCGTTTCTTGGAATTCATAAAGCGTAACCTTTAGTATTTGCATATAACAAATATATAATTTCTTATTATTTTTATCATTTTACCTTTTGCTCTAGACTACAGCTAAGCAAACAACATATATTTACCATAAACAGTACAAGCTACTTCTGTATGATAATATAAAAAGTAATATTATGGTTAGAGCAAACGTTACTGTAATACAACAAACACTGCTGTTGCACTAAATAATTATTTTATGGATAAACCAACATGCATGTATACCTGAGATGGAAGAATATGTCCCCTTTGCAATAGTTCAGTTGGTGGTGAAATGGAAAGTCTTCCTTTGAATACATAAGGAAAAGCTTTATTGATAAGGAGTTCTGAGTATATATATTAACGGCAATAAGCAAAATCATGCATTAAACCTAATGCCTAGTCAATGTTTTCCTGATACCTTTGTAGCTATTTTGACTCAGAGTTTCCATATAAGAACCCATACCATTTCTCGAGCGATGTTATTGTCTAGGCTTATGCCTCCATCTAAAATGGGAGTATCGAAATGATATATGACCTGGAAACTCTGTATAATAATCTTTATCTCATGATTACTGTATCATATCTAATGAATGACATACAAGCATTGAAATTATACAGTCACGTATCTCCAGTGGCGGTTGATATGTAGTATGCCTTATTATGGTTAAATATATATGACCTGTTTAAGGTAAAAACTTTACTTTTTGCTCATATTCATTAAATAAGATTTAAAATATCCCTTTTTAATAACACTAGACCAAACCATGACCACCCTACACTTAACCATGACGTCCCTTGTACAAACCATGACAAGTAAAAATTTGTGTTTTTGCGTTGTATGCTTTGTAAGCTATTAATTACACTGAAAAATTTGTTAAAAGGTTGAATGCAAAGCGAAAGGTTGTTTAGGGGCAAAAGCTGGCCTTTACTTATGCTTGAAACATAAAATGATGGTTTTTTATCAATTGTGCAAAATTATATTTCTTGTGTGATTTAGCGAATTTATTTCATCATATACATGTTCCAGATTTTAGTATAAATATACCATATCCTTTAAACGCCCGAAAACGTCTTTTGTGTCAGGACAAATTATGATTTCATTATTGCAGACGACATTATGCAAATTTCCCTTGTACAAACCATGACGCCCTTGACTAAACCATGACAAAATCCCTTTACCAATCATTATACGATATGTCATATTACTACCTGTGAAAACAAGCTGAAAAGATTTGAAGTAACAAAATTGCATTTGGCATTCAATGCTATTGAAAATCAATATTGTGTTACTTTAACCATTTACCTAGTATATGTGATTGATAAAATTTCAGTGGTTTCCCTACAAGTTTTACAAAAGTCCAAGAAGTAAGAAAATTGAAAAAATGCCCATCAATGCAACTTTTATTAAATTAAGAACAAATATCGATTATGTAGTTCATTATATATAATCTATCTTACATGTACAGTTGGTTTATCAGACCAATTATTGTACCTTTTATATCCGAGATGACGGGTAGTATTTTCAGTGAGTGTGTGTGTTTGTGTTTGTGTTTTTAACGCTCTTTATCGACGCACCTGGGTCATTAAGGGCAGTCTGTTTTAATGGCAAAGGAAACCAGAATACCCGATGAAAACCACTGACCCTTGACAGGTAACTGACAAAAAAAAATCGAATACAAGTGGGGGAAGTACCATTTTGTTTAATTATAAGATTATGGTGTGGTTTTTTAAACCAATACCTGAGGTCACGTGGCTACCCAAGCCCAGTAATATTTTTATATTTGATTACAAATTATAGAGTTGACTCACTTTTCCATATACCTCTTATCTTAAATTTTGCAAAAACTAACCATCGAATTTTGAGACCCCAAGATGTAGTATCCCTGTCACATATCGGAATAAATATTGCAAGGATCTTTTTTGGAATATAGGTCCACCAAGTTGCATAATATCAAGTAATATCGTATTGGCTTTTTTGCAGTTACGAAGAACACAAATGTAAGAAAAAATGCGCAAAGAAAGTAAAAAAAAAATAACTAAAAAAGATAATAAATAAGAGGTGAAAGAAAAACATGCATAGAAACTTTGATTGGGACTCATTATATCTAAAAATGACACTTTGTTCATGCATTTTTTATCGATTTAATTTGAAGTGTGTTATTTTTTGTGCTTTGTACAAGATAAATAATAGGGGGAAGGTTGGGCCAAAAAACTAGTTTAACCCCGCCACATTTTATATGTGCCTGTCCTAAGCTAGGAATCCTTGTCAAAGCTTTTGTTTGTCCTTGTCTACTATCTGTTTTGTTTTGTTTTCTTTTATGTCCAGAAATGGGTCTTTCTTTGATATTCTGGGGATTTGTTTTTAATCTTATGTATTGTATTTTTAGTCTTGGGCCAATGCAAGACGGCGAGCAGTGACCTCTGGTCATGTTGAAGACTGCTGGCTGTTTTCCATTGTGATTTTTTAGATTGCTGTTTCTTTAATGTTGGTTGTATCGCGTACACTTATTCCTCATCTCTTTATCGTCTATAGTAATGAACATTTCTCGGGGAGGGGGATATTTCCTCTCTAAATTTTTACATGGATGCACTATAAAATATGGGTACATGTTAGTTTTTTTTAAATACCTATATTAAAATATATAAAAAAATGGTATGTTTTAATTTTTCATAGTGCAGATCTACAATGTAGTTTATATGTGCCTGTCGTTGGCTAGGAATCTGTATAAAAGCCAACGTTTGTACTCGTCAACTTTATGGTATTGATTCTTTGGTAAAATGAGATTTTTGTGAGACTCTTCAGGATGGTTGTGGATCATACGCATTATATTTTAATCTTTGACGAAATATTCGATAACTTATATCAACTTATATATATTTGCTTGAGAAAACAAATAAAATTGTAATCCAATAAAAAAAATTACTTGAAAGGATTACACCAAATAAGTCAACTCTTTTATATCTTCAAAAAAACAGATCCCGTTTTACATTTTGTGTTAAACAAATGTTAATGCGAATCAAATCATTTCCAAACATCATACCATTTGGTAAGAGTGCTTCCGAATGGAATTCTAGTAAAATTTGTCTTACACCTTAGAATATTTAATTATACACAACAATTAATTTTATAATTACCCTTTTTTGATTCCGGCTTGAACTTCTCGTTGATATCATCTCTTATTTCCGCCAACAGAAAGTTTTCTTCTTTCAACTTTTGTTGCAGTAACAGCCTTAACTGAATAAGATATAAACCTTCAGAAATATCTACGTCGAATCGTTTGTACAAATTGACAAGTATTTTTTACAAAAGGAATCGAAATACTGTCGTGAAGATTACAAACAAACAACACCTGATACTATTTAAAATTCACTTCAGAGATGATTTATCTACACTATTTTGGTTTGAATCTGAATCTCGTAATCAGAAAATTTGTAAAGCTTTGCAATCATATGGAGATTAAAAACATGTGTATCCGTAAACATTATCTTTATTTTTCCGACATATATTATACACCTTGAAAAAGTATTGCAACACCTGATTTAAACTGATCATTATAATGCAGTTAAGATTTTTTTTTGTAAATTTTTGAATGTTTATGAGAATTCAGAACATTATTTAACTTTTAGTTTTCAAAAATGTTTAAATAAAAAACTACACTTTTTACGTGATCGTTTAAAATTTCTGCTCAGTCACTTCAAAAAAATGATTAGGTCTGCTTTTTCTTAAAGCAGTCATTTCGTAAGATTTCAACATTTTAACTTAAAAAAGAATTGAGATAGTCTACAAAAATAATTTCTAACTGAATACAAATTGATCGGTTATCAGAACTATTCATGAGACAAACATGTTACGATAATTAAATCATTGCGTTTATACTGGATCTTATAGGTTATGTTTTAAATGTTAGTTTGATTTCACATTATGACTGTTTAAGTCTTCAATCACTGTGTCAATATCCTAACGCAAATGCTTCTGACCATTCCAGATCATTATAATGCAGTTTTATACGTTACGAATTATTAATTGACATCGACAGTGGCTTGATTGTTATCCATTTTTACTGACTCAAACAGGAAAATGTGTCATTCTGTGAGATCGGAAACAAAGTGTATTGTAATGTATTTGGCCAAAACTCTAGCAAATTTAGCATTTTTAGCAGAATTTTGGAAGTTATAATTTTCAAAAATGTGTAAGGAGGCAACAGAATAAGGAAAAAGCATTGCCATTCCACCAGATGTTGCACTAAACAAAACTATTTTTTTTACTTTGCTTTGTCCTGTTAATAACAAAATTTAGATTGAAAAGACTCATAATAGAACAGGGTGCATTTTTGCAATTTCGGAATATCGTCAGTGAAAAAATGAATGATTTTCGCTAACCAAGGATTACAATTCGCTATCTCTTATTTTTCCCCTTGGCAGATATCGTCAAAATTTTGTGGTCATTCATTCTCTCATCTGATTGGATGCAATGAAAATTCGCTCCGTTTCTATTATTACAACATCTGTTAATAAACATGTTGATTTACTAAGGTGATAAATAATTATTATTATAAGGAGTATTGGTCAAATCTTCACAAATTACATTTATTATATCTTTAAATAAATATATGTTGTTAATGTAATTAAGGATGCTCGCTGGTCTTGTTTTGGTTTTTCTGTCATTTTTTCGGATTTTACCATTAAAATAGGGTAAAAATATTTGCCCACGAAGCCCGTATTTTCTTGTTATTAATGTCTTTAATATGTCATAAAGAGGTTTAAGACACAGTTTTATCAAATCCTATTTATTCTGTCATGGGTAACAGCTAAATAGTGCTAATGCTAGACCTATGAAAAAGTCTGAGAAAACCTTTTCCCGCCAAAACTTTAAACTCAATTATCCTGAAAACGAGGTCACGAACCCATCAAAATTTTTTGCATATTTTATACCTTTTACTATTATCTTTTCATTTAAGGCATCAAATTTGAAACCTATTTATTTTCAATAATAGTAGCGAACATCCTTAATTATCTTCTAGTTTTTGAACTACATGAAGAAAAATAAATTTCTTAACTTGGAATGGATATTGTTTCAAGGGAGTTAATTAAAATGTTGAGATTACAAAAAAAAACCTCTATATCTGCCAAGGGTAAAGATGAAAGATAGCGGATCGTAACCCTTGGCTAGCAAAGATGAAAATGAATTTGAATATTGAATTTTCTTTATCGTGAAATTTATTATAATTATCATTACTTCAAATTAACATTGACTGATTTTATGCTTCATAAAAGGAAATGGTATTTCTTAATTTTACGCAGTCCAATTCTTAAAATCGGATGTTGCAATACTTTTTTCCATGTGTTTATAAAATGTTATTAGAATTAATTCGGTTTTCTCGAAACTTTCCCTTGGTGTTTTTAATCCGTGTGGAATTACAAATAAAGATGAATTTTGATGTCCCATTAGTAGTAAGGGAGATTCATTGAATATGACATCATATTGTTTCCGGTCAGCCATATTGGATGTTGGTGGCCATATTGCCTCTTGTGGATTATTTTGCTTCCTGTTAATCAAGGGGAGATAAAAAGACTTGTAACTAAGTTATTCCTTACCGAATCCTTTCGGCTTTGTTCCTTTTCTTTGTGGTCGTCACTGGTAAAAAGGGGTTTAAGCATTAGGTGACAATTTCTTATTTCTTATCAAAGGTGGGGTTGTTGTATGTCGTTGGAAAGGTCACAAGGTGTAGATGCAATTTCTGAGATGTTAGAGTCGGTAGTGGACAGCGGTCAGTTGGGGCCTAACCAGAAGCGGTCTTTTTTCTACTTATTGTATACTAAACGAGTTATATATCATTGTAAATCTTGTGAGGTATATTTTTTTCAGTTTCTTTTGTGATAGTCTAAGGGAAGTAACTCGTAGTTTTTACTGTGTTTTATGCCTTTTACTTTATTACATTTTAATAGGAATTTGCTAAGCTTTGTGGGGTAGGGCTTTAAGTGATGTTTTGTATTTTTATATAAGTGTTACACAGGGCATTAGGGACAAGTCCTTTAAAGTTTCGATACTTTATTTTAAAAACATGAATAGGTTTCAGTCTTCATCCCCGTCTTTTTCACTATCCACGTCAGGTCTGAACTGTTGATTTTCTAACCCAGCAAGAACTTTCTCTTCCACCACCATATTTCCACAACTGGTCATACTCTTTATCGTCTTCGTCTCTCAACTGATCTTTTTAAGGAGGCCATTTCCATTTGCCACATAACGTTATTGGCATAACAATTTTTTCAAAGCTTTTTGTTTCAGAGGTATCATATCGCTGTCCCCTTTTGATGTTGCTTCTTTTTCCTGGTGGCCATCTTCCATGTATTCATCCACTTTCTTTTCGTGTTTTTCCTTGTATGAGATCATCACTTTTCCAATAAAGTCGCCAAATATATCGAACTGTTCTTTGGGGTAAGTATCTTTGTATTCAGAGAAGTTGTCAGTATTTTCTGTTTCAGTATCCGAATCCTTTTTCTGATTCTGTATCCGATTTGTCTTAAGTCAGCAATTCCGGATCATCCTTCAACAAGTCCGGTTCCCCCATTTTCGTTTGATGCGTATGTTCTTTTTTCTCTGTTTGGCTTTTCCCTCGAACATTTACGACACATATTTCATTTTCAGTATTCCGCCTGATGAGTTGTAAAAGACACTCCATTATATACGCCTACACATTTTCAAAACACTTTTTAACCATTATTTAACTGATAGTCATCGTCAATTTTTATTGCAAATCAAAATATGCTCTGTTAAACACAATTTAACAAGTTTAAGCAAAAAAGCTTGTTAATTACATTACTTGACAAGGAAAAAAAAGGCTTTTGAACATAAACATGGTCTTGAAAAGTATGGTCGCCTGAAGCTCCAATCTTTTAACCAATTGTCAAATCACACTTGCAAATTTAAATCATAATATAAAGATTGACATTGTTACGTCTAGGGGTGATAAACTATTTTACAGGTGTATATGTACGTGCGTCTTGTTCAATTACAATAATTCAACTATTAAAACTGTTCATTTATTTTTTTTCCTTTTCAAAAGTTTATCGCCTAATCATTTTGCAGCATTTTATCAGGTAATTTACTCATTTACTTGCTCATCTTGCTGTTTTGCAGCTCATTTTTTGACTCGAAAAGTGTCGCGATTAGTAATTTTTTCTCTTCAAAACGGTTATTCCTAGAGACTTTAAACCTTCACCAATAATCCTAGGTGACATATATTGCATCCAAAAATGTCAAGGTCAAATGTCAAATCTCAAAGTCAGAGGTCATGGTACCCCTTGTCTGCAGATAAGCTTAACAAACCAAACAAAATTGAAGCAGACAAGTTAAGGGGAAAAATACTCGTCTCATTCACACCTTTATTTGACATAAAGGGTTGACACTGTACGACAAACCGTTTTTTGAGTTGTTACCCTTAGCGCATTTCGGCTAAACGGTTTTTGGCTTATAAGCTGAAACGGTCCAAGATAACATAATCATATTGGTTATTTTTGACCGTCATCTGATGCCCTTGAATTCGAGACCAAACTCAAATGGCTACTGGCAGCCATTTTGAAAATGGCAGACACCGTTAACAGTTTTTGCGGAAAAGCACGTAAACAATACCTAATTGAAGAAGCCAATACAGTGAGAATTGTTCCTAGCGTTGAAATGTATCACATGACCTAAACCGTAAAACTTGTTGTTTTTGAGTTTTTGTCCTTGATTTGTATTTTTAAAATGATTATTTTAAATAACTTTTTAACCATAAAGATGGTGAAAAAAGATAGGTTTCAATTGAAAGGGAATAAAAAAAACCTACAATTTGAGCCCAAACAGTGCTTGATTTGGTGAACGGTTTAAAATAGCGGGCGAAACAAGTTCGCAAACACGTTTTAAGCCAATAACTTGAAATCCATAACAGATAGTATAGCAAACATTGATAATTAAGGAGGTTGGGAGGTCTAAAAAATTGACATAGGATCTTTTCAAACTTTTATAGTAAATTGGCATTAGTACATGTATGAGCATTGAAAATATACAATAAAACAATAGACCACAGGGATTATTTTGAAATAATTGGGTTTCAATATTTAAGAAATTTGTAAAGAATGTATAAGAAAAAATCTAAAAATGCATATGTTTTTAAAACCTGACATAGAAATTTCTACATTTGTGTAAAATAACAAAAATGGAATATACTTTTCATTTCTGTAATAAAAACATGGAGTGACGATACTCCTTTTCGAGATCTTTAAGAAAAACTTAATTTTCTTATAAATCTCTTTGTAAAAACCAGTCACACATTTTCCCGCCAATAATCTCCCCTGAAATAAGATTTTTTTAAAGAAAAAGCTTAATACGCAGGTGCGTTAAGGCAGTTTTTGGGTACTTTCGTGTCTATTTTTGGTAGTCAGATGAATTTCTGACGTCATTTTGTAACGTTGGGAGAATTTGTACACGCAATATTTAATATTTTGTCTTCAATTGTTTCCCCGATTCTTTTATTTAGTGTAAAACAAATATATACTCTCTTTCTATACATAATAAGTTTTCACTTTATTATGATTTATACCAAAAACACTCATTAAA
This sequence comes from Arcuatula senhousia, assembly GCA_963971305.1. Lineage (NCBI taxonomy): Eukaryota > Metazoa > Mollusca > Bivalvia > Mytilida > Mytilidae > Arcuatula > Arcuatula senhousia. Next base: position 47,035 of record CAXARO010001378.1, read on the forward strand.
ATTAACATGAGAACAGTTTTTGTATAAAAAAATCCGCGTCGTTCCGGATCTTGAACCAGTCGCCTTGTTGACAACATTGATTGTCAACGCCATGTGGTGTTTTCTTTTGCGAGAACGGGATGTTTTTACCGGTTTTATAAGGAAATTGTGATTTGAAGTACCAAGATAAGGTAAGGTATCATATAGTATGCTAGCTATCTGTGTTTTCATGAGACAGAACTTTATTTGAGCTCAGAAAAAAGGGGGGGGGTTACATATGGACAGGCACTTGTTTGGCTGTTAAGAGCAATGTGTTGAAAGCTTTTAACTAAATATATATATTATGTCTAATGTAAATAATCTATATTAAGAGATGACTATTTTTTTAAACTTTAATGTACACGCTGAGCTCAACATGGTCTGACTGTGCCTGTTACTGTGACTGTGACTCAAACAATGACAGTAATGGCAAAGAAATATGCATAAGAGAATAGTATAGACATGACTAGAACTTATTAAAGTTCTTTTGCTTAGTTCAATATCACTTGAGTTGTTTAAAACAATGGTTCAAGTCACTTGTATATTTTGAAAAAAAAAATAAACATAAACATATGCAAAATAAAATGTTTCAGAACAAGAAGAATTTTGTAACTTAAATGTTAATGTATGGACATGATGAAACTATGAAAAAATACATAAATTTGATAAGATGCAAGCATGGATATAGACAAAAGCCATTAAAATAATAAATTCCCAAAATCACATGCTTGACGGACCTGTGTCATTGATTGTTTATGTACATGATTTGTGTACTTGTCAATTTCAATCCAAAGATATTTAAGACGAGAATAGGCTTTTCCTTCAAATGAATTGTCCTATACATTGTACTTGTAGCCATGTTTGGTCTGTAAAAACTGGAAAATTTATCTTGAAAAAAATAAATGTTGTAATTGTATGAATATTTATTAAAAAAAATAGACCATCAATTAACCTTTAACTCCTGCATATCAGCTGTTTAATACTTTTGAAAATTATGAAATTATTATCCAATAGACCTGTATAAATGCAATAACCACTTTTAAATGCAGTTTACTATTTTTTCTTTATAAAGTAAACAATGCACTTGGTACTGTTGATGAAGATAAATTTATGTTTCATTTTGAAGTAATAACACACATAGAATATACATATCCTGCATGTTATGTACATGTGCATTTAGATTTAATACCTACTTTAATAGAAAGTGAATTTGAAACAACAATACAGAAATTTATAAAAAATGACTAAAAATTCAAACCACGATAAACATACATGTGCATGTGTTGATGGACTGATTATCTAACGTTTTATATAATAGTGTTTTACAATGTTTACCAGAACTAATTTTTTCTTGACAAATTAGAATACAAGAATTCCTATAAGTCAATATGCATGCATGTAAATGTAAATGCATATTTTTTTAAATTCTACAATGCATTAACATACTTAACTAAGCTGTTTAACTTGTCCTTGTATTGTATAAGAAGAAGAAGAAGAAGAAGAAGAAGAATATTTTATTATCCATAAGAATGGGCATATAAAATGTGTATAACAATGAATAATAAATATTATCTATGCTAGTTAATGTGTTAATATATAGACCCAGGTACAGCCAGGGCGAGAGGAATATGTCTTTTTACAAATGATTTGTCACTTCATGATAATCGGTACTAGTGGTACTTTTGTTATATTGTTCCATTGCGGAATAGGCTGCAAGACACGGGTAATGCCACCCTTTTACCAAAAGCGGACAGATTAGATATTGATAATGTAATCTGTCAGCAGAAGGTACCAAGGGACGGTGCTTTATGGCATTCCCCGGTCTTTGCCTAGAAAATATGTATTATCTGCATGGCTACAAGTCCAGGTGAGCCATCCTTGTGTCCAGTGTGGATGAACTAGTTTTTAGAGTAATGCAACCACAGAGGGCACCAAGGGACGGTGCTCTATGGTCCACCTGTCTTTGCCATATCACTTTAATTCAGATATTAGTGTAGAAAGAAAAAGAATGGAGTACCTTTCTTTAAAAAAATAAGGACATGTCTCTCATTACTGACTAATGTATAAAAGACTATATATCACTTTCCTTAATAAGTTCACATATATGAGTTAATATTTTAACATCCTCAGAATTTAGTAGCCAAATTATTTTTTCATTCGAATTTAATTGATTAAAATTGGGACAAATGGAAAGGACTGCAGTCAAAATTATATTTCTTGCATTATCTAGTGATTTGCATGAAAACAGGAAATGTTTTTCATCATCCACCTCGCCCGAGCTGCACCTGAGGCATGTTCTGCTTGATCGGGGAGTACCATCATATCGACCCTGTTCAATTCTTAGTTTAAAGTTATACCTAAATATTTACATTTTTGCACACATTCAATAATGTTGATGTCGAATTTCAATTCTTGGTTGATATGTCTGCCTGTCTTGTTGAAAACCATAATTTTTGTCTTGGTTGTGTTTATTGTTAGAAACCATTCTTTACAGTACGAATGTAATTTATTTAATTTATCTTGGAGCCCCTTGGCAGATGTTGACAGAAGAACAATGTCGTCTGCATAGAGTAAGCAATTCAACAATCTTGAGCCAATTTGGACTGGATCTTGGGTTTTGTCAAGAATCGATGGGAGATCATTAATAAATATCTCAAATTGTCACCTTGCTTTACCCCTACCTCATTTTTAAAAAATTCTGTAATTCTATATTTATCAATCTTTACACAAGATTTACTTTTATCATACATGTTCTTGATTAAGTTATAAAAAAATGATCCGATACCTATGTTTAATAGTTCAAGTTTTAATCCGGGGTAAACTACAGTGTCAAAAGCCTTTTGGAAATCAACAAAGCAGGCGAACAACCTACCATCTTTATGTTGACAATATTTATCAATTAATAGATAAATAAATGGATGGTGAAGCCACATTTAAGAGGTAAAAAATAAATAAGAAATATAAAGAAATAAAACCTTTACAACAAATAAAACAAGAATGCCCAAATTTTCGGACATAAAGTCCTAGCTTCTTCAGGGGCTAAAAAGTAAAAACATGTTCACACATCGACTGTCCTCGTTTACTTAATTAATTTAGGATTAACTTAGTAACGAGCCTTTTACCATCGGGATCCCATCCCCTTGATTTAGCGGAAGCAAACTGGCTGACGAGAGCCAAAAAAGCCACCGAGGGCAAAGATGGCCACCGATATCCACGGAAAAAAGGATATAATGTCATACACATGCATAGAAGATTTAAAATTGCATAACCTGAAAATTCATAATTCATGCTAAATCACTATAATTACTTCTCTAATTAATCTTAACAAGATATTGATAAAGATGAGGAAGACCCTGTTATTAGTGTTTGTTTCATTCTGATACATTTGTTTTTGCAATTGATCAGTTAGTATCTAAGTTAGCATTTAACAATACTCGCAAAACGTAGCAATACTCACAACTTCGTTTTCACAATCTACAAAATACAATATTAGAATAAACAGATAATCCTTATATTCATCGACTTAATTAATTGTAAAAGTGTAAAATACATTTTGTTGTTCATAACGGTTTCCGCTGCTTATGGAGTTTTAATTCCCCGAGATTAGCATGCTCTGGCATCAACACTTATGTGTTTACGAACACAATAAAGCTATATGTTATCTGTTTAAATTTCTAAATTGTCAATACCCTAAGGTTCTTCCTTCCCCAAGCATAGGTTGGTCTTAGTCATTATTTAGTTTCTATATTGACATTTTTTTGGTATTATTCTATGCTCTTCATAGTCATATAGTGTTTGGCATTTTCAACTTTTGGTAGAGCGCCTCTGATGTGTCTAGAATGGACGAAACGCGCGTCAGGCGTTGCAAAATGTATTGTCTGGAATTTAGTTGTTATTTATATTTCTAAAGTTAAAGATAAAGCAACAGCATGGTCTATTCTATTCACGGCATTGCAAGAACTAACAGACAAGGTACTGTTGCAAAGATATAGATTTTGTATCGATCTTTTTCTTGAGCCGTACAATGTCGTTTGACGTAAATAATAAAAGAAGATCTATGGTTACATTCTTTAAAATTGCTAGATACTCACTTGTTCGACTGACACGTTTTACCACAAAAACAATCCCTACTGTGACACACGTAATAACAGCCACAACCATTAATTTGATGTATATTTCAGTATTCGTAAGTAATTCAATATCGTCTGTCTTTTTTTCTGGAAAAAAGTTTGTTTCAAGCAATGATTTACGATGTGTTTTAAACGCCAGGTTAAATTAAGAAATTTATCTCGAGCACTTTGTATTACCATGACTTAAAGAAATGAACAATAGGTGTAAATGGTAAAGAGCTGTCTAAAGGAAAATGCATGTGTCGGTATAATAAAAATATTGATATATTTTGTATCTGCTTGCTAGTATTGTTTTGAAATTTCTATATATGCTCAATTTTATCAACTGTCTATCTAATGTTTTGAATTTTTGTCGATTGAATGATACACTCAGATCAGAAAATGATTGGTTCTAAACATTTTAAATATCAATATTACCATATTGGTAATCTGGTGGACCCAGGATTGTCATGTTGGATGAAAGTGTAGTATATACAGTAAAACCTACAAATAAAGCCAAGGTTTAACAGATTAAATTTGTAAACATCCTGATAAATGCAATATACTTTTAGGAAAAAATTGTCAAAATTATTGCATTGTGAACTAGACTGTAGTGACTTCAATTTCCAAGTGAACAAAAATCTGTTATCTCACTCGGTTTAAAAGATTATCGGCGCTCTCGTTCATATCTTCGTCAACGTCATAAATGATTGCGACTGGATGGAAGAAGTCCAACCTATACAATGTAGTAATTTATATATTATTAATGCAAAACGGTTGCTTTATCTTTGTTATTAAAGGTATAACACATTCAAGATATCCCAAATACACGTATGCATTTAAAACCCAATGTTTTTAAGGTTCAAGTTGAATATCCTCATGTTCGGAAATGTGCATTAGTTATACTTTAGAAGTACCAAAGGTTAATAATAAATAACGCGTGAAGTAAAAAGTTTATAAGGTACTAATATTAGGTTCTTATGTATATAGTCATTGGTAGGAAGATATTTTCAACGTCCATGTTTCTATCTAATTTCACATCAAGAACACAAGATCACTCGATGTGCATTTCACGTGCTATTTCTAGTACAGCGACATATAGAAACCAATGAATTAAATATTATACCCGTACCAAGCATCGATGCTAAGCACTAGACGGTGCTACTCCCTATGAAGAAAGAAGCAAAGGTGTACCAAAGGGGTAATCAGTATCATAAAACCGTAAGACAACGACAAAACCGGCAGACAAAAATCATCACAACAAAACAAACCAAATAAAACACACACACACATAACAACAAAACCGCATTCAGCAACGCGAACTCAAGTCAAAACGAGAGTGAACTCAGGTGCTCCGGAAGAGTAAGCAGTTCCTGCTTGCTATAGCACACCCGTCACGTTGCCAAAGATCGATTAAGTGTTTGTCAAATCCGGAAAGAATGACATTACAAAACTCTATGTCAAACCAACATCTGTGCTCATCTGAGAGATAGAAATCCCGTATTTGTATACAAGCACATGATGTCGTCCGTAAAATTTCTTGAGTGATGACAACAACCTGGGAGCAACGTACCCCTGTGTTAACAATTTGCTTGTCAGCCGTGTAGCTCTATCAAGGAAGTCGTTGTACTCCCCACATGCTCTGGAATAACGAATCAATTGTGATACGTAAACTCTATATGCTGGAGCGGACGGAATGTTGCTACACAGAAAGGGAAAGTTAACTATTGGAAAGTTGAAGTCATCACGTTTGTCATAGAGCTTTGTACAAAGCCTTCCTTGTGTGTCAATTTCGAGAAATAGATCCAAATATGAAGCGGACCTGCTAGAATCTTTAGTGTCCTTTATCTCAAGTTCCTTCGGATATATGAGATGTAAATAGTCACCAAATCGAGGATTGTTTAGTGAAAGGACATCATCAATATAACGGAATGTGAGATTGAAGGAAATAGCAAGTTTGCGGTCCTTTTTTGTCTAGAAGTGATTGTAAGAAGTCTGCTTCATGTTATTCATTTTGTGGTGATGAATTTGTTGGTTTAACAACTTGAGATAATTTTCTTTTATATTTTTTTAAGGATGGTAAGTCTTTTGATTTTAAAATAAAACTTTGGATTCGGTTGGTATTCCGTAATATTTACTTTTGTCTAATGATACACAAATAAAAATATATATATTATCTGTTTTTGTTCAGCATAGAAAAATTGTATTATAAAACTCATATTTACGTATTTCAAAAAAAAAAACAACGAATACAGGTAACATAAGTCTATTGTTTGTATTTTTCTTGTTGATGTTTTCTGTTCCTTGTTTAAGAAGGGGGTCTTTTGTGACTCTTTCAGGCGGGATTTGAATTATATGCATTTTATTTAGACCATTGGCCAATTGCAGAATCGCGAGCAGAGCCAAATGGTCTCGTTGAAGGCTGCTGGTGGTTGTCCATTGTGTTTTTTTTTCTAAATTGCCGTTTAATTGTGGGCTGTGAAGCGAACACTTATTCCACATCACATTATTTTCTATATATTGTACTTTAGGCGTTGATTAGATGCAAGAACGTAGTTTAATTAACACTTGATTTATTCGATGAATATATGAATATAATTCTTGTGTAATCAACAATAGCCAAATTATGTTCTATAAAAAATGTATATAGTCACCTTAAATATCTCTGGTTTGGAACCATGTTTATGCTGTTTCATTAAAAAATAAACGAGCATACCTGATCCAAGAAACGTTTCGGTTACATCAACATTAAAAACTCCTTTTCTGTAACTATCTGTTAACGGCATATAACAAGATATATTTGTCCCTATCTCTGGAAGATCATACGATATTTGAAACATATTCCCAAAGCCAGAGCAATTACACCGATCGGGATGACACGTTGTATTTCTGCCAAGAATACAAGCTCCGTTTGAGTTTAACCATACACTATTTTCTGTTTTGCCGTTAATCCATACTTCTGTCATTTGCCCGAATGGTGCTTTACAAGAGCTGCATTCAATTCTTAGTTTACTCTTTTTCTGATCATTTTTCATTGTTGTGGCTTTCATTTTAATCCAGGCATCATCGAAGATACCTATAAATAGAAAGATACTGGACAGCCAAACTAACTTATACCTGTCAGTCTAATGCAGGTTGGTAAACCATTACTGTACACTTAAAGCAAATGTCATTTACATCTTGTTTTTTAATTCTGTGTCATTCAACAAATGTTTGTTAAACATTAATAATATACAAACAAAAATACACATGCAAGACACAATTGTTACATATATCCATAATTATATATAAGCTGCACGCGTCCATCCCTTTACTGCGAGTCCAACAACTTTTCTTATGGCTACTTGATAGTATTATTCTACGCAGTAACTATGAATGCGTCTGATGACGTCATAGGACATACCTTCTAGAATCAATGACCAACACGCATCGTATTTTTATTTTTGTATGAATTATATCATACAAACACTTAGCAATAGCATGAAATCATAGTACCAAACTCAGAAAATGACATTAGCACTTTATAATTTCCACGAAGAATCACAGCATTGTGGGAAGGAAACCTACCGTAACAAAAGTAAGGCAAATGAAATTGATATCGCTATCATTTTAAATTTCAGATGAAAAGCTTACATTGTAATACAAAGGATTTCTTAAAAGGCATTCGATATGTGTTGTTTTTGTGACAATATTTGTTTTGTCCTGTCTGTAATGTTCCTGTTTGAAACATCGTAATCACGTGAAGCTCCAGAATTTTAAAGCTTAGTACACAATTTGGCAATCATTCTTTGAAAACCAAGTGATGCACAATTAGGAAAAAAAATAGTACACGGTACGGGAAATCATAGTTCATAGACGACTATATTTCCATAGTGTGTATTTCAGGGATCAAACGAGCTTTTGAACGTTAAACCTTCCAGTAAAGGTAATATTTGTAAGAAGTCTTTACTTTTAAATACCTTTGTTAAATTCAACTAATGTTTTAAGGCTTAAGTTTTCTGTCTGGCAAACCCAATCACCGCTCAAGTCTTTTCCTATTGTCGACTCGTGTAAAATTACTACGAGCTCGTTTCCTCTTCGTAATTTAGATATATTTGTATTTGCTGTGTCACAGAAGACAGAATCAGTTGTCATATTGCAGGTAACATGGGTTTTGCTCTTCTCGTGACGAAATGTTACATAAGTACTCAAACTTGGTACGTTGCATTGTAGTATTAGTATTGTTTTATTAGCACTCCAGGTAAGACATTTGTTGTATGCGACATCTTCATCTACAAAATAATAAAGTACATATTTCACTTCGATCGAAATTAATATGAAATATGCATTGCCTAAATGCGAGCACAATATTTTTTCGTAATACATGTAATTCACTGTAAACATTTACCTTTCGAGTTGAAAAAAAACTTTCGGCGTTACAACACGAAACAGAACAGATGGATAATCTGTTTGCTCTCATGTGAGTTTGATGAATAGAATCGTTTAGAAATAAAAACAAATAACTTGTCTAAAAGAAACATTCCCGAAAAAGACGTTGACACTTCTTTGTTTTCCTAAAATATGTGCAATGTTCGTTTTTTGTAAATTTCCGAGTCACCCGGATTAAATCTTTTAAGTGATTCATTTTGAACTGACGACATGTGTAATGTTAACGTGTTTAGCGGTATTGTTGACAATAATTACTTTGATTTTAAACTAATGCATTCATCTAATATCTGAATTTTGTTTTGGTGCATTTTCTAAAACGTTCAATTTGGGACGAGATGATTGAACGTTAAATAGAAAAGTAAGAAAAAATCGGTTAAAATTTGGTTACTACAAAAATTGTCATCAGAATAATTTTAATTCTTATACTCTATTACATAGATATTTTTTGGAATGCGAATAGCAAAATGGGTATTTTTTAACATTTTGCAGGAACAAATACCATAGAGCTCTCTGTTCACACGAAGTGCCCGCTTGCGAGCTGTGCTCGCTACTAAGGGATGGTGAAACTTAAAGCGGTTGTCACCATATCAAGTGATACATGTAACGCGACTAAGACTGTGAAGAATTTACTGAAATGTATGTTTGTTTCATAGACCTGTTTATGATATACATGTCTATGGTTTATTTATTGCGAGCACAGCTCGTAGCGGATACAAAGTGTTCGCGAGAGCGGAGAGTTCTACAACAAGTTCCCGCGGAAAAAAAATGCCTAATGCTGATCTTGATTTTTTCGGCGGATATGCTTTTCACAATTTCACGTTCACACAGGTTCGATGTGAGTTTGAAAATAATTACCAATTTTTCTAATCGCCTTCCAAAAATTTTCTTTGTAAATATAAAACAAGGAGAAAAATATTCTGATGACGATGAGTTACTTCATTGTTTTAAGTAAAACAAATTTTATTCATGTTTTACATTTTCTTTTTTTACGCTCATTTGTCCCAGATACCTCGTCCTTAACTGAAAGTTCTAGAAAATGAACTGATAAAAAAAGACAATAAATACGATCAAAATAGTGCATCAAAAGTGTCCAAGTCTTTTCGGGAATGGGGTCCTCTAGATCTTGTATTCTAAATTCTAAACCATGAGGCAAAGGTGTACCAAAGGGGTACTCGGTATCATAAAACCGTAAAGACAAAGACGAAACCGGTAGACACAAATATATCATAACAAAACAAACCACATAACAGCATAAAACACACACACACACATAACAACAAAACTGCATTCAGCAACGTGAACTGAAGTCGAAACGAGATATTTTATTTCTCAATTGAAGTGTGGAACTCCGTCATATGAGGACCAAAAAAAAAAGGATCAATCTTTGATGTTTCATGGTATATGGGGAGCTTTCTTCAACTCAAAAGGAATGTAAAAAACAATTAAGCTGT
>CAXARO010001379.1:0-20480 GCA_963971305.1 Arcuatula senhousia
ATTCACCAAAAATGTGTCACCTCTTCACAGTGTTCTCTTGATGGAAGAATCCAGGAAGACTTTCATAGAGAGAATCTTGATAATAATGTTGAAACAGTATTTGTACTGCTAGATGCGAAATCAGCATTTGATGTTGTTCGTCATTCCAATCCTATTAGAAAACTTTAGGATATGCAGTATAAAACAACAAAATTATCGTGCCTATTGAAAATTTATACAACAATTCATCATCATATGTTAAATGGAACAACTTCCAGGTAGAACAAGGTGTGCGACAAGGCCGTGTGGCATAATAATGGGTCCGTGTCCGTCCATGTCCGCCCGGACCCACAGTGTTAATATTTGGGTCCGCTTTTGATAGATTTTGGTCTATACATCTATACGCTATAATTAACATGTTATGTAATTGTATAAATTAAAAATAAATGCTCAGTAAACAGTTGGAAACTTAGGTCAATATCGATAAAAGTAAAATTGTAGTATTCTCGAGAGGTCAAAATCCGAGAAATCTGCATTTTTACCCCATCCTTTGTTTAGTTTGTAATTTTAAGCCCCCTTAGCCGAAATGCCTTTGAAAAAAAAAGAAGTTTTAAATCATGTTTTGCATATTTTTTTTCACATTTCTCGAACTTTACTTTTATCTTGGTATAAACATTTGTATGATTTTTTTGTTAGTTTTTGTTAGTTTTTTTTTATTTTTATTTTATTTTATTAATGTATAGTTAAAAATAAAATAAATTTGACATGGGCCTATCTTGGAAGGTATCTGGTCAATTTGTCCCAAGTTCAATTTGTCCCAAACGAATTTGTTCCACTTTTGGTCAATTTGTCCCACATCAAATTTGTCCCAAGTCCTATTTGTCCCAACATTTTTAAAAGTTTATATATATGTAAGTTCTATTTGGTTACTTTAATAGTTCATATAATTAATATTCTTTAATAATTGTCTTTGATAATTTCTGGAATTTGTTAAAACGTAAAAGCAGCCTATGGTATGTGAAGGCTACTGACTCTATACCATTGAACATTCAGAGTTTTCCTTGGGTGTGTAACAGAGGTTGTGTTGATGTGCTGCATGTTTTACCAGTAGCATTTAATTTACACATTTTTTTTAACTTTGTAATTACAACCTATGTTTTTAGCTGTTGTTTGAATCGGTTTGGCTATTTTAAATGTTCACAGACATGGACTACCCTAATATCCTTGATTCGACATGCAAAACTGACCATTAGCAGCACAACTGTACTATAGCAGACGGGGACCGCTTACTCTTCCAGCGCACACAAGTTCACATTAGTTACAACTTGAATGGTTTGCTGGTGGTTTTTGTGTTTGTGTGTTTGTTTTATGCTGTGTAATTCTTGTTTGCTGGATTTGCCTCCGACATATCATAATGTTTCTTATTTGGACGCCCCTTTGGTACCTCATTGCTTGTATCTGAAAACGCAATGGTTAAATTTTATTTTTCTTATCTTGAATAAAACCCAAAAGTATTAGTTTTATTTTTTATTAATTATAGCTACTTTCTCAACAATACAATAACAAAAACATCTTATAAACATGATAAATATAAAACAACTCTTTGCACACCTATTTAAATATCCATCCACTATCAACTACATGTATTTAAATAATTTACTTTACGCATGTACAATCTCACACTCAACTACAATGAAACATCGATCATTCAACTTTTTCTATCTCACTTAAAGATTAGCAATTCAATGTATCATTTTAAATAAGAATTTTAGAAAAGATATATAAGAAATGGTAACATGTATTTAAAATTATAATAACTTAAACATGTTTAAGCATGTAATGTTCAACACAGTACTTTAAAGATAATGTCAGTATCAATAGAGCTTAACACTTTGGAGCAACGATGAGGCCGACTGATTTCAACAGCTGAGATGGGGTGATCTCGTCAGAAGTGTACTGGTCCCACAGCTCAATCACCTTAACTTGGGATGATCTAGAAGATGCTCTCTGTGTTCTGGATAGCTTCTGTTCAGACACCAACTGCACTTGCATGGGCACGAATCTGGCTTCGTCACAGAGTAGCTTGGTCATGACATAGAGCTGCAGACCCTGGCCTTTGGCTCTTCTGTTCAAACGCTGGTGCCAACCCTCTACATCGTTGTTGGTCCTTGTGGCTTGACCGAACACTGACCAGGCGTTTACTGGAAACTGGGCACCGTCGATCCAGTTGTTCCTGATGTAGGTCATGAGACGTAAGAGCGGTCTAGATGCTAACGGAACTCTGGCGTAAAGTCTGTTAAAGGCAGGGGCGATGTGCTCCTTTGGAAGGTAGGGCAAAGCCATCAGCTGTCGGATAAACTTGTGTACTGCGTCATTGGTGGTGTAGGCTACCTGTAGATAAATAAAATCAATCAATCAATCAAATTTATTGTCATATGAACATCTAGACAGAGTTTGTGACAAAAAGAAATAATATAACAAAACAACAGTAGAAATATATTTATTAACCTCTTATTAATTTATTTATATTAATGAAGATATGTACATTTATTACTATTTCTATTAACACGATTGAGCTAACTGGTGCCTTGTTCATTTTTTTGTGTATGGATGTAAATAAGAATAAAGCCAGTCAATGACATGTATATTTTTCTTAATATTTCTATGTTGATCTTACTGGTGCTCTGCAGATGCTCTATGTCGTTCCAGTCATCATCAAATTTTACTTTTAGTCTTATCACCATTGTATGTGTAAAAGATGTATATTGTCATGCATATTTACTCCATCTACCATACTTTAAGATTACTGCTATTTTTTTTACCTGAAGCCCAAACTGTTGGGATTTCCTCCAAACTGCTTGCACCCAGTGAAATGCACAGCCACGGACTTTGATAGTTGGCAACACCTTACGGAGGGCTTTCCACATTGCATACTCGAAGTCCAGAACAGCAGCTTTGACGGCACTTGTACATGGCAGCATCCTGATGATAGCTCTAAATACCTATAAAATAGGATGAAAAATTATATAAACAAATAATTATTTAAATAAATATATTAAAATTATAAAGTTTGTTTGAATAATTAAGCAGAAAATACATAATGTTTTTTTATAACCATTTAATGATACATGTTTCATTCAAATAAAGATTAAGGAACAGGCTTTTTCAATATTTTGTAACTGTATGCTGGTAATTAAGTTTACTTGAAGGGATCCAGAGTGACTGTTGAAGTGAAAGGTTGTGTTTTCTTGAGCTCCTGGGGATTAACTTAATTGATACTTTATATTATTATGAAAAGGATTAGTACTTAAACATGAATGTGACAAATACTTTCTTTAGGAATATTTCATCCTTTTTGGGTGACTTTAGTGGATTTTTATCTGAAAATGAAGAAAATTATGCAAAAAACTGTGAGTACTACGAATTTAAAGACTGTACTGAGAACACATGTTCTTATGTTTTGACATTTAGAAACCAACACTACTTTGAAACTTTTAAAACAGTTCTGTTTGAATCAGTTCAAGAAAACCTATTCGAAAATAGAGGGGAGAATGGATATGTTTTCACATCATATTCAAACAATGAAAAAACTGTTCTCCATGTGCACACCAGCACTGCAACCTTCCATATACAAGGAAAAGGATGTAAATTGTGGGTAAAGTCTCATATCAATGTATTGGGAAGGAAAATGAGGAATCTTCTTGAAATGAGCACTGAGATGACCACTGCAAGAGAATCTAATGATTCAAATACAACACATGAATCTGAAACAGATTTAAAATGTGCTAATAACATGGATAAATCGATCTCACTGTGTGAGTCTATGTCCCCAAATATATCCTTCAACCACAACATGAATGGACAGCCCAATTTGATAACATCAACTCCATATGTACCGTCAAACTACATAGGAAAAATGCACATGCTGCAGGAAGAAATTAAAGAGCTCAAACATGTTATAAGCATGCTAACTAACAGCAAACCTCTTATGGTAGAAAAAGAGACCCAATGCTCTATTACAAAACCAACATCAACTAAATATTCACAATGTATAGTTGAAAGAAAATCAACAGGATGTCAAACAACATGTACAATTCAGAAGAAAACAAGTACTGTAAGTCGTCACACAGAAACATCTAAAGTTGAGAAAAAGTCAATTGCTACCCAAATCTACAAAAAACCTGAAAACAAAACATCAGAAGCAATGACAATTCCAAGTGCAAAAGAACTCAACAAATCTCATGAATCAGAAACAATCAAAGTTATACAGGAATCCAGCAATAGTACAGAAGAGAAAATGATCCCAATCTTAGATGTCAAATCCACAGAAGCCAAAACAACAGAAATTGCGGAGGAATCAAAGAAGAAACTAATCATTGGAAGCTCTATTCTACAGAGAGTGAATAAAAGGGGATTGGACAAAAATGTAGATGTATCTACTAACCGAGGAGCTACTTTTAGAGACATCCGCATAAAACTTGAAACAACGTGCGTTTCTAAATATAGCGACATAATTATTCAAGCAGGAGGAAATGATGCGCATCAACAGAGAGACCCTGAACTTATTCAGGAGGACCTGTATAAGATTGTTAGGAATATAGAAAGAAGATCTCCAATGACAAAAATCTACATTTGTGAGACTACACCAAGAATAGACTGCGATGTAACTGAAGTAAACAAAATCATACAGTATATCTGCAACAACTTTCGTTCAGAAATAATAAAAACTTTAAATAGTTTCAGTTCTAATAGAAGGCAATTGTTCTGGAGAGATGGGAAACATTTAAGCGACAGAGGAACAGCTAAGCTATTACAAATCTATGATAGTAAGGTGAATATTCTAAAGTACATCACTAAGAGATCTGATAGATGTTTCAGCTGTTCAGAAAGAGGACACAGTGCAAAAAACTGTAGACTTGGAAAAAAAGTGCTATGTTATGCTTGTGGCTATACTGGTCACAAAGCAAAATTCTGTCAAAATTATTTTTAGGAAATTGGCAAGGATAAAGGTGCCGACCAATGCTTTTGTTTTTCCAAATTTGAGGTGTTAAGTGAAATATGTCAGAATTGTAACAATTTTACATGTAATTGCACTTTCTCTAATCCTTTAATTGACACAAATTTGGTTAATGTACTTAATAATAAATCTTATAAAACTGGGGTACATACTGCCAAATCTAATTGCATTAATCATGGGAAGTCAATTAAAGGATTACCAGAAGTAAATATGGAAATAGTTAATACTCATTTAAAAAATAATTATAATCCTATTTCTCAGGATACATTAACACATGTAAAGATTGTGGAAGTATCTGGTACCTTCCCTGAAGCTAATTTATCTGACATAATAGAATATGATGTAAATAATGAAACTACTGAGAACCATTTACCTATATTTTTTGTTCTTTTAATTTTATCTTTGTCTTGTATTTATAACATTTACAACCAGCTATATGGAAATGAACTATTACAAGCATATGGTTTTGATAAAAATAGGGGGATAAAAATTGTGTGTCATAATGTGAACCGACTTGAAAACAAGTTTGATGAACTTAAACATACTATAATGTCTTATGCAAATTCTCCAGACATCATAGGCATATGTGAAACATTTCTTACCAACCAAACTAATAATACTGAACTAAACATTCAAGGTTTTAATATTGAAAGAAAGGATAGACCCACTCATGGTGGTGGAATAATTGTCTACATTAATCAAGCCATTAACTTTACAAGAAAAGATACTTTAGAAGTAAGCAAAATTGAAACAATATGGCTCGAAGTAAAACCACAGTTCAGAAAATCTTTTTTGCTATGTTATGTTTATAGACCTCCTAGCTCCCTATCCTCTTGGTTTGATGACTTTGAAAAAGAACTTATAAATGCATTCAGTATAAATAATGATATTATTCTAATGGGTGATTTTAATATAAACCTGTTAGCACAAAGGATTTCCCCTAAATGGCAAAATATTACCAAATCTAGCAATCTCCATCAACTTGTTACAAAACCGACCAGAGTAACAAAAGACTCTTGTAGTTTAATTGATCATATTTATGTAACTAATTTAAACATGGTTTTTGAATCCCATGTCTCCAATTATGCAGTTAGTGATCATTATCCAATCTGCCTTACAAGGAAGGAAAAAGTGGAAGAGAAAAAGTATTCACATACTGAAATAACATATAGAAATTTTAAGAAATTTAATGAAACTGCTTTTTTAAATGATATTGAGAAAGTTCCTTTCCATACAATTGAATCTTCCTATGACAATGATCCGGAAACCTGTTTACAAATATTTTATGATTTGCTTAACTCTACCCTTAGTAATCATGCGCCATTAGTTACAAAACGGGTCAAAACTGAAAAACAACCAGAATGGTACAATGATGATATAAAACATGCAATAAACATGAGAGAGAGGTATAAGGCTTTAGGGAACTGGGAAAGTTACAAATTATGGAGAAATAAGACAAAGCAGATTGTAGACTTGTCCAAAAAACAATATTACAACAACATGGTAAAAGACAGTAAAGACTCCAAAACTCTGTGGAAATGTTTACATAGTCTTAACCCTAAAACTAAGACTTCTCCTTTACAATTAATATCAGGAGATGAAATCATCTCAGATAAAACTGATATAGCAAACAATTTTAATGATTTTTTTACCTCTTGCGTACAAAATTTAAGGGATCAAGAGCAAAATTTGGAAACTGATTTTGAAAACCATGAAAAACTTATTAGTTTTGTCAGAAGTAAATCAGATGACCAGCATGTAGATGAATTCAAAATCCCCCCATTTAATGTTAATGATGTATTTAAACAGTTACTAAAACTAGATATTAATAAATCCTGTGGAACTGACAACATTGGACCTAGAATTTTAAGACTAAGTGCTCCTTTTATTGCTTCCCCTTTAACCTATATTTTCAATAGAATACTAGATACATGTTCATATCCAAAATTGTTAAAGAATGCAAAGGTAACACCTATTTTTAAAGCAGGGGACAAGACTCTGACATCCAACTATAGGCCAATATCTGTTTTACCCACCATATCAAAATTGATAGAAAAGCATGTTTCAAACCATATGTATGAATATTTAATGAGAAAAAAGCTTTTGCATCCAGCTCAATCTGGATTTAGACCACACCACTCTTGTCAAACTGCACTTATCAACATTATCGATAAATGGTTACATGAAATAAACAATGGTAACATCAATTTAGCAGTACTTTTGGATTTTAAGAAAGCATTTGATGTTGTTGATCATAAAAATCTGTGTAAAAAATTACAAATATATGGATTCTCAAAAGAAGCAATAGGTTTTTTCAATTCATACTTAAATGATAGGACACAGCAAGTTAAGATAAACAACACACTTTCGAAAGAAAAAGAGGTAAAATATGGTGTACCACAAGGATCAATAATTGGGCCTCTTTTGTTTGTAATCTATATCAATGATCTTCCTCTTTATGTTAAAAATTGCAAAACTGATCTTTATGCTGATGACACTACATTACACAGTTCTGGAAAAGATATAAAAAAGCTTCAACAAGAAATTCAAAATGATTTAGAAAATGTCCAAACATGGTGTAGAAGAAATAATATGTTTATCAATCATCTTAAAACTAAATGTATGTTCATAGGCACCCATCAGAGACTATCCTTATACCCAGAGAAACCTATTTTGTCTATAAATGATGAAATATTACAATATTCTTCATGTGAAAAACTTTTGGGAGTAAAGATTGATAGTTGCATGAGTTGGAAACATCAAATTGACCATATATGTTCCCATATTTCATCTAGACTCTTTTTACTTTCTAAAATCAAAAAATTTCTTAATCTTGAAACTAGAAAAACTTTTTATAATGGCTATATTCTCCCATTGATTGATTATTGTTGCATTGTTTGGGGAAACTGTGGAAGTGAAGGTATTACAAAAATACTTAAACTTCAAAAAAGAGCTGCTAGGTTAATTTTAGATGCAGAACCCTTATCACCATCAGAACCTCTTTTTCAGAAATTGGGATGGATGACAGTTGATATCAGAATTAAATATCATAAATATCTAATGATCCAAAAAAGTCTAACTGAAAAAGCTCCCATTTACCTAACAAACATGTTCACATTCTCAAACAACACCCATGATTTGAGAAATAATGTGTCAAAGAAAAGGCTAATTGTACCAAAGCCTAAAACAGAAATCTATAAAAGATCCTTCCAATACTCAGGTTCCGTTTTATGGAATGATTTACCAACTCAATTACAGGCTATCTGTAATACAAACCTGTTTAAATTGAAAATAAAGAGTCATCTACTTCATTCTTGTTCATAGTTCTTTTTTTATCTTTACTTTTTTATCTGTGTAAACATTGACTTTTGTTTTCTATAGATTTTGTTTGCATATTGTTCATTCATTTTTTTAATGTAATTCCTATGAGGGCCTCAGGGAAGATTAGTTATTATATTGTCATGATTATTGTATACTTTTACTTTGTAAGCATAATAATATTGTAAACTAACTGTGTTACCCTCTATAAATAAAGAATTTATTATTATTATTATTATTACTCCATGACTTATTATTAATATTAATTAAATCAATTATTAAACATTGTAAAAAGGGTATTAGGCTTTAAGATCCGAATAATTATATAAAGGAAAAAGAAATTTAAAAAGTATCTTTGTCTCTGGTGGTCTTTTGAAAGTTTATACATGTAAATCATGGTGCATGCTAAGTTATATGAGTGAACATTTTCTAGTACACCCATTTTTTGTTGTACATGATTGATAAGGATAAAAACAAATATTGGCTTACTGCAATGTAATCTTTGGCACGGCGTCTAGACATAACTGCAAATACCAGGGGGACCTGCTTGGCGTCAGCACCAGAACGAACAAATGCATGTACAGAAAGTAGCTGGTAGAAGGGTCTGCGAACTACTTTGAAGGTGGCGTCAATGTACCAGGTCTTTGCTTTGGAGAGAATACTGAGTTGTCTATCTGTTGCTAGGATCAGGTGACGCTGGTTGTTGACACGTATATCTCTTTTCAGGAAATTATCTGGTACGAAGTCATGAACAAACTGAAAAAAAATACAATAATATTAGGAAGAAAAACAAATTTACTACTTTTTTTCAATTCCATGCAATTTATCAGATTGTTTATATACATACCAATTATCAAACATTTTTTAACGTAAAAAGAACTTCAGTTATTGTATTTTTTGTGCGTTTTCTGTTTTTGTGTTTTGTAAAGACTTGTCGGTTTTCCTTTGCTCCTTTGGACTATTGCTTTTGAACGCCCTTTTGGTGCCTCTTTGCTTGTATAATACTTGTAATATATGTATAATTCTAAAATATTTAACACAATACCACAAAGTCCAAATTGGCAGGATGCTTTGGTCTGGTCTTTTCCCTTAGACGGTTTGCTACTCGGACTAGGTTCTTTGGAACAGGTCTACTACCAGGGGGTAAAGATGGTTGGCAGATCTCTTTCATAACAGTTTCTACTATAGATGCCGCTGACTGGAAAGGGTCTGATGTAGCTCTGGCTTTTACTTCTGATATAACACGGACAGCAACGTCTGTACCAGCTGTTACTTGGTGGTTGTGTTGTTGAGGTCCAGGTGTAAACATGTCCCCTTTCTGCTTAACTGTTGCTGGACAACACTGGTTGGATTTACGTACTGTACACCGCCAGTCTACACTGTTCTTTAATGTGCGCTGAAAAATATAGAAAATATGCATACAAGTTTATATAAAAAAATATTTGAAAACTTGAATGATATAAAATTCATTGTTTATAACATCAACTTTTTATTTAAATCAATCGATAAATGTATATATTATGACCTGTAGTAAATTGGTCAGTTCTGATAATTTTATATAACTTTTGGGTAGAGCGTCTCTGATGAGTAAGGATTGAAATTATGAAACCTGAAGCCATCATAGCAGCAATTGTGCTTAGAGATATACATTGAATGTTGTAATTTCTGTGAATTGTTTCATCATGCTTTCAAATATGCATTGTATATTGCATGAAATTTGTTTTTTTAATCTCATGTATATGCAATTATTCTAAAATGATATTTAACCTTTTTCGTGTATGTGTGGCCATGTGTGTCCACAAGCTTTTCTTTGCCTTTCTCTGTGCCATTGGTGATGATAGAGAAGGTGAGTGTGAAGCTCTCTTGCATATCAGTATCGTCTTGAAGTGTCTGGTCGTTGATGGAGTCTTCTTCGTAGCATTCTGGCTCTTGGAACGAACGGTTGGTTATGTCAAACGAGTCATCACCTGGTCTAACACGAACAAATAAACCCCTGGGCTCGTCGTCTTCATTCTGGCTCTCTGTTGACTCTGTGGTAGTGTGGAGGGATAAGTTGAAGTTGCCGACTGTGCTGTCTACAGACACTCTGGTACTTTCACCGTCAGGTTGGCAATTCTGGCACACAAACACTAGGTCTGGTTGGGAAAAGTCTGTGTCACCTTAAACATACATAATTTTAAATAATTAAAAAATCCTTTGTAATTTATATAAAATAAAATGTTATATTTTGAAAAAAAAGACATATAACTTGAAATATTTGATAAAATATTAACCTTTTTATAAATCTTAACTAATTTACAATTATGTATAATGCATGTATATTGGTTGGTTATTGATTTATGACTACCTGGCTAGACAAAGCCCATATAACATGATTATTGAATAATTGAATTGTCATGGCACACTTCTGAGAGATTTTTAATTGAATTATAAAATTGCATACTTCTGGCAATAAAATAGTTTTGTAAAACCATAATAATTAATTAAGAATAAGAGATAAGAATAAAATAATAAATCTATATCACAAATATATAGACTTTTCGAGAGTTAATTATTATAATTTGAATATCATAATTTTGAACTAAAATGTGTTATCTTAATATGAATATTTACAAATTTTATTGTATTTTCCCAGAAACATTTTTTAGGTATGAGAAAATAAATGTGTCCGAGTTACTTGACGAATTACATAAATTAGTTCTTTTAAAATAAATAATAATATGTAGCTATATACATGCACATGTGCATGCATAGGTGTAAATAAAATATTGCTTACCATTGCAGCATTTCCTATGAGTCCAGGAATTGCATAAATCACAACACAAAGCTTGAATAGAAAACGTATGCCTTTTGGCACGAACAGGACGAAAACAGATAACACACTCCGACGACATTTTGCAGTTTGAAAGAAACAAGACTGTTTTGCTTATATATTTGTTTATATATTTCATTAAATTTGATTGGTTTAGTCATAACTGACCTATAGAAAACCGTTATTACATAGGCTTGCCTCCCAAGCTGAGATGAACTACTTTGATTTTCTTTGATGTGCAGCAATGGTTTCAACAACAAAAATGAGTAAAATATAAAAGTGTTGTATATACAGGAAAATGACTTGAGTAATTGGTATAAAAATTAACAAGAAATCATTTCTTTAATGAGGCTTCATCATTCCTAATGTTCTTACAAAAACAATTTACTAATTATTAACAAAACAATTTTTTTTTCAAAATGTTCTCTAGAACTTAGAATAAATAATTTAAAATAAATATTTCTTTATAAAATATAATAGTGAAATTAAAATTTGAAAGCAAACAAATATACTTGAAACACTATACAGACCAGAGAATACAAATCTTTAACATAAAATTAGGAAAGAAATCATAATTATAATAGAAAAATACAGCTTTAAGTATTATCAAACCACACACAAAAATAAAATTATCCTGAAAATACAAGAAAAAATGTTGGTATAAATGTGTAGACGAAATTTTCAATTTCTTTGGCATAGATAGAAAAGTAGCAATAAATCTTAAAGTTAGTTTAAAAAAATATGTATATAAACATATACATCTTAAATATAAAAAATTATGGAGAGAAAATATATTTAACGACAATAAAAATCCAGAAAGGCGAAACAAACTGAGAACATATAGGATTTTCAAGAATAACTTTACATTTGAAAATTATTTAAACTGGGGGAATTACGAAAAGAGGCGTACGATTATAAATTTTAGAATTAGCTCGCACCAATTAGAAATAGAGCGTGGACGCTATAAAGATATAGCAGCATCTCAGAGAATCTGCAAACTTTGCAATCTAAATGAAATAGAAGATGAGCAACATTTTCTATTAACATGTCCTAAATTAGACACTATTAGACAAGATATATTAGATCAGATAGAAAACCGGTTTCAAAACATTAAATCTCTTGATACGGGTGCCAAATTCTTATGGCTTCTTTCTGCAGAAGACGAATTTGTTCTTGATCAACTTTATTTGCTAATAAGCAAAATGAATACTTTAAGACAAGAAATTCTCTGTGGCGGTACAGATAGTAATTCTTGAGACTTTATTATATTTGAAGATTGTTCAATAGCAAAAACTATAAAAAAAAATATATATATATATATATATATATATAGGGTCTAGAAAATGTACACAACATTACCAATTGATGTTAAATAATTTAAAGATTATAGATATTTCGGACATTCGTATGTCCTTCATCAGTATATTAAACAATTTTCAAACACAATAACGTAATAACCCTACTTAAAAACAGGTCATTCTAAACAAACTAGTCAAAATCGGAGCATGCTGAAATTTAATGGACAGGTAAATGATCATAAAAATAAGAACATATGTACAATGCAAATAAATAGTGAGTGAGTATGTGTTTAACAAAAGAAATGATGATAAAATGAATACAAAATGAAGATGTTCAAAGTGAGATGGAAACTGGAATATTTAATGATACAAATCAATCCACTATCTAGATTTTCTCGTTTATTCCGTAGGGATTTCTCGTTTCTAATGTTTTAATCCAGAAACTTTCCCGAGCTTGCCTTTCATAGGTTGACCAAGACGGATTGTGGTCAATGATGGTGATGGACAACCTAGAGAGATCATCTGGGCTGTGCCCATTGGATCTGAGATGGCGACTGACAGGGATGTCTGGTTTGCATTTGTAATCGCTGCGATGTAGATTCATACGTTTGTTGAAAGGTTGAACCGTTTCACCAATGTATTGAAAGCCACATCTACACTGGAGGAGATACACTACATTAGCTGTACGGCAATCAACATTGCAGTAAATAGTGAATGTCTTTCCAGTCGACCTGCTGGTAAATGTTTGGGTCTGCAACATTTGCTTGCACGTCAAGCAAATGTTGCAGACCCAAACATTTACCAGCAGGTCGACTGGAAAGACATTCACTATTTACTGCAATGTTGATTGCCGTACAGCTAATGTAGTGTATCTCCTCCAGTGTAGATGTGGCTTTCAATACATTGGTGAAACGGTTCAACCTTTCAACAAACGTATGAATCTACATCGCAGCGATTACAAATGCAAACCAGACATCCCTGTCAGTCGCCATCTCAGATCCAATGGGCACAGCCCAGATGATCTCTCTAGGTTGTCCATCACCATCATTGACCACAATCCGTCTTGGTCAACCTATGAAAGGCAAGCTCGGGAAAGTTTCTGGATTAAAACATTAGAAACGAGAAATCCCTACGGAATAAACGAGAAAATCTAGATAGTGGATTGATTTGTATCATTAAATATTCCAGTTTCCATCTCACTTTGAACATCTTCATTTTGTATTCATTTTATCATCATTTCTTTTGTTAAACACATACTCACTCACTATTTATTTGCATTGTACATATGTTCTTATTTTTATGATCATTTACCTGTCCATTAAATTTCAGCATGCTCCGATTTTGACTAGTTTGTTTAGAATGACCTGTTTTTAAGTAGGGTTATTACGTTATTGTGTTTGAAATTTGTTTAATATACTGATGAAGGACATACGAATGTCCGAAATATCTATAATCTTTAAATTATTTAACATCAATTGGTAATGTTGTGTACATTTTCTAGACCCTATTGATTAGTTTTTTTATGTATAGTATCGTTTTAAATACGTTGTATTTATTTACGATCCATTACCGCTTTGTGAGAGAAGCGTTGACTATTTTTCAAGATCGTTTATATATATATATATATACCGGTATATCATAATAAATAATAACAATAATAAATTTTTTGAAGTCCTGTATCCTGTGCTTGTTAGATAAATAAACATAAATTTGTCTGTTTGAGTTCATATTTTCATGTATTTGTCAAATTATTTTATTAATCATTTCAATCAATGTAATCAATGTATGAAATTAATGTTAATTATTCTGCCTTAACGGGCGTCTTTGATTGACAATAAAATATTTTGTTTGTTTGTTTTGTTTGTAAAAGTGAAAAGAAATTAAATTATAAAACAAATCTTACCCGAAATTAAATAAGATGTATCAGAATGTCTAAATTTTATAAAAGAAAATATTGATATTTTGACATTTTGTCGCTAAAACTGTTTCTTGTCGATAAAAACATCGTACTTGTCGGTTATTGACGCTTCTTGTCGGTTCTTAGCTTTTTTTGTCGCTTCTTGTCGCTAAATAGTGAGACCCAAATAATTATACGATACCAGACGCAGCCGGACATTAATTAGTAGGACCCCATTCAAAGGGAAGTAACTTTTATCACATGATCGATTTCCCTCGCTGAGAAACCATAAAGTAGGTTTTGCAAATAAATGCATAATCAACAGAGAGGATCATGTAACAATACCAATAACAATATTTATTTGTTGAAACACATTTACAATAAATGGTTATAACATGTATAACACAAGTTTATAACAAACGAAAAGTTAATGTACAATAATACTGTTAATAATAACGAATTCACAAATAGTAGATTGAAACTTATTGTTTCAGGTTTCTGTAGTGCCTAATACAGTCTTCAGCAAAGTAAAACACAACACATTAACCTGTTTAAGGCAAGTTACAATTCAAGCCTGAGAAAATAAAAACTAAAGAAATATGTCATGATGTATCATTCTTTTAAACGGTGGTGACTAAAACGAGTAACCCAGGCCTGGGCCCGGGCCAACATACGCTAACCCAATTATTTCAAAATGCTCTATCTTAATTTCTGAATATTTTTTTATGAAAATTGAAAATAATGTGTAAAAGTATAATATCTTATTATTTATTTTTGATTTTCCCAAATAAAAATTCGTAAAAAATTCGTAAAAATTCTAAATTTTAATTTCGAGGCAATTTTCCATTTTTAGGTGACTAAAATGTGTAACCCGATGAAAAGTGGAAATACTCGATTTGCACATCCAAAACACTTATAATACGAAAAAGTGGAGATTATAATTGAAGATATTGATAAAAATGATATAATAGGCCATGAGTTGGTCTAATATGTATTCGATTTTTCGTTTTAAAGCTATTTTCATACATTTATAAGGACCCGGGCCGGCGAACAGTGGCCCGGGTAGAGCTAAAAGAAGTAATACAGTACCGACAGAAAACCGTAGATTACCGTAGATCCTCTTCTGACTGTAGGTCCTCAGAGAGGTCCTCTGCTGTCAGCTCTCTGTCTATTTTGATTTTACTTTGGTCGTGTCCGGTCGTGTTTATACTGATTTGGTAATTGTATTTTCTATCTTGGTTTTGCCAGTATCTGTCGAGTCTTGCTTCAAAGGAGTGAATGGTTGGTGGGTTTACTACTGAGGATGGCAGGTCGTTCCATATCTCGGTTGATCTTATGGTAAACAAGTACTTTATGGTATCCAGTCTTGGTCTTTCTTTAAATAGTTTCTTATTATGCCCTCTTGTGCTTGATTCTTCTCTGAGTGGAATAAAGTTACTGACTTCATCATCATATTTCCCAGTGAGAATTTTGTACATTTCTATCATGTCGCCTCTTGATCTTCTGTAGGCAAGTGTTGGTAGCTTAAAGTGTAAGTTCGCCATTTTTTCAAAATTTGTACATTGAAAGACTATCATATAAAAATAACTTTGGTGAAATTCCTAGCGCTCAAATGTGCATAGTTAATTAGGATAAAATTGGCTTTTGAAAGTAAAAAAATTCTATCCATGGAGGGTCACGTGATTTGTACTAGATGGCGCTGCTCAAAGCCAATACACAGAGTGAATGTTGCATCCTATACCCATGTGGTATTTACCGATGTGTACCACAACGGACAATTTGAAATAATTAAAATTAAGTCGGGAATGATGAAATAAAAGTCAGTCTAATGATTGATTGTGAAACGTTTTAAAATAGTACCAATCGTTAAGTTCAGAATTAATTCGTAGAAAAATATAGAATTTTTAAATATTTCTTTTTATTCGCTGAACAGACATTTTCAGAAAATATATATTTCAATTTTCAATATGTAGAATTGCCCTATACTATTTCTTTTATACATCCTGTTTAAAATTCATGGTTCCCTGACTCCCTACTGGGATTACCTTGCATGATTCGTTTGAAGTGATATTATGATAATTAGCACCACAGGGTCTTACTTATCATTTTCTGTGTATAAGACTTTATTCCCTTCTACAAACCACTGGCACAACAGGGGTTCACCTGCGGTTTCCTGTGTGTGTTTAGTACCCCCGTGCAAAACTATTGGCACCACAGGGGTTTAATATTGTTTCCTGTGTATTAGAAGTTGACTATTGTCACCACAGGGGTTTAATATTGTTTCCTGTGTATTAGAAGTTGACGTCTACCTGGTTGGAATGGGTTCTAGAACACTTTCTTTTTACGAAATTCAACCCCTTTGGTCCGCCAGTGTCGTTTTGAACATTGAAGTGCGAAAATGTCACAAATGTAATAAAACACCCTTTCTAATCAAAAACATATAAAAAAATAAACCGTAGAAATCTGTTTTTTTTTTGTCTTGCAAATAGTTATGTAGTTAATTAATTGTTTTTCCAACACTTCAAAAACGGAAAAAAGTGGGAACTAAATCCCTTTAAACACATTTTTAATTTGGGTACTAGTAGTGCACAAACCATGCACAAACACGATGTAGCACCACGCTTTGGCTGATTGGCTGAATTGTAAGAGAAAGGTAGTCATTGGAGTGAACAGGTTATATTGACACCTGCTGATTAATTATACCGTATACTAATTAAGAAATTATTAAAAGATGTGCCGGTCGAAATTCTTAAAATCGAGCTGTGGTGGGTGTGTCTAAAGCGGGTTGAGTGCTGCAAGGAAATCTTTGATTGGAGGAGCACCTTAATTGATCTATGATATCTGTCAATTATACCTGTAATTAACCAACGGTGCGTGGCAGATCGTCCAAAAGGTTAATGATTTTAATTGACACCTGTTTATTCATCAAGAACTGAATTCATTGTCTTAAATATTTGAAAAACGATCAAAAAGGGCATTGTGTCAATAAATATTTCAGATTATTTATCATTTGGAATTATAATTAATTATTTTAAAACAATTCAAGGTTTAAGTAAACTATTATTTTGCTATTTCGATAAAAAAAAAAACCGCGGGATTAAAAAAATTATTAATGCCAAATTATTCATATTTCAAATCATTATTATGATCGACAACATCGGTCTTATGATACAAATATCGTCAATTGGTTAATGTATATATTGGAGATGTGACGTCACATCTCCAATTGAGCTATCCCATAATTCATCATTGTTCATAGCATGGACGCGCCCATATGGTCTTGTGTATTGGAATAAAATTACGAATATCTTTCTTAATATATCGTTTTCAATGCCCAAACCCGACATGATGCCTACTCTCATTATAATAAATCAAATAAACTAATAACTCAAAAATCGCGAACTTACACTTTAAGTTTCTTCAGACGGTCTTCATATGATAGATTTGAAAGTCCTGGTACTTGTTTGGTTGCTCTTCTTTGTACATTTTCAATGGTATCTATGTGCTTTTTAAGGTGTGGGCTCCAATACCTGGTTGGCGTACTCCAGGTGCGGTCTAACCAAAGCCACATATAGTAGTTTGAATGTTGTACTGTCCATGTATTCCATTGTTCTTCTAAGTACGCCCATCATAGAATTGGCCTTATTAACTTTGTCTGCAATGTGTTGGTTAAATGTGAGCTTGTTGTCAATAGTCACTCCTATATCTTTTTCTGTTTCTACATATTCCATGGGTGGTAAACTGTCTTTCAAGGTGTAGTTGTGTTTCTCTATAGATGATTTCCCTATTCGCATAACTTTGCACTTCTCTGGATGGAAACAGAGTAACCACTCTTCTGACCACTTTTGTAATCCGTGTATATCTGATTGCAGATCAATACAGTCTGATTTTTGGAATATTCCTCTAAATGCCTTGGTATCATCGGCAAAAAGAAAAGTTTCTGTTCCTATACTTGTAACTTCGGGCATGTCATTGATGTATAGTACAAATAGGATTGGACCAAGTACCGATCCTTGTGGTATTCCACTGGTTACTGGTTTCCAATCTGATATTTCTCCATTTACGATAACTCGTTGTTTTCGTCCTAAAAGGAATGATCTAATCCATGAGGTAAACTGTCCTGATATTTGGTATTTACTGAGTTTATGTAATAGTCTCAAATGTGGTACCTTGTCGAAGGCTTTCATAAAGTCACAATAGATGATATCCACACATCCACCTTTGTCAAGTATCTCTGTCCATCTATCTAGAACCTGGATTAACTGAAGTACAGTTGATCGACCACTTATAAATCCAAATTGTTTTTTACTGAAGAGGTTGTTTCGTTTCATGTGTTCTATAATTTCTCAAAAACAATTTGATTTATAATACTTTGGATTTATTTCATTGAATTAAAATATCTAGAAAACATTTTGAAAGTGTTTCCTTCAATAACAAATCCTTGATAACAAAAATATACTCATATTTCGATAGTTAGTACATAAAATATATCAGTTATACTGGTCATATTTTAGCAACACCCGTGTCATACCATTTTGACAATCGGCGGCCCGGGTCGATAAAAAAATAGAAAAATCGCTTTTAAAGTAATATTTTACCGTAATGTTAGTTAAAACATGTACTTTTCCGTCACCGATGTATATCATATCATCGTTAATAAGTTTTTGTTAGATCCAAAGGTCTTTTATAGGAGAAAATATGAATTTTCCACTTTTCGTTGGGTTACACATTTTAGTCACCTAAAAATCGAAAATTGTCTCGCGATTAAAATGTTTTAATTTTTATTTGGAAAATCGAAAATAAATAATAAGATATTATACTTTTACACATTATTTTCAAATTTCATCGAAAAATATTCAGAAATAAAGATTTTATAGCATTTTGAAATATTTGGGTTAGCGGATGTTGGCCCGGGCCTGGGTTACTCGTTTTAGTCACCACCCTTTTAAACATAAAAAATGCCTAAAAAAAACAGTATCAGTTCACTGTGGTAAAAAAGTATGCGAGTAAACTTGAGCCCGGAAATAGAACATGTAATTACATTGATAAAAGAAGATTAAATCAATCAATTGTTTTTTTAC
The DNA here is from genome assembly GCA_963971305.1 of Arcuatula senhousia. Taxonomy (NCBI): domain Eukaryota; kingdom Metazoa; phylum Mollusca; class Bivalvia; order Mytilida; family Mytilidae; genus Arcuatula; species Arcuatula senhousia. The sequence goes on from CAXARO010001379.1 coordinate 19,403, forward strand.
GGACTGGCTGAGACAATGATTAAAGAGATTGGTCTCCATGATAAATCCAAAATAACAGTGTCTCAGCACTGATTTGTAAATTAAGATTTGACCTATTGAAATAGGCACTTGCATTACAAGCCAGTAAACGTTTTCATAATGAATCGTACATATGAAATATATACATCGCTGGAAAGAGTATATTTTGCTGCTTTGTTTAGACTATTTTTCTTTTAATTTTTATCACACATTTTTCCAAAGTCAATCATACATTTTTTTCCAAATTCAAACTTAGAAATATAGACTTCTTGGAAATCTAATACATTTCATATCTAATCTTACCTTTAAGTATCTTATTTAGTACTGTTAATTAGCAAAATGATTCGAGAATATTCATGTGAAATTTGAAGGTAATTTGATAAATTCAGGTCAACTAATTTTAAACAGTTTTAAATTGGTCAATTTCCTGCTTTAACAGGTTGCTGCTGGCTGATAACTAGACTTGTGTTACCGCCCCTGATTTTCCCGCGTACATCCAAATCTAGGGACTTGTAACGGGTAATCAAAAAGTGGGTTTTTTCCTGACTGGGCATGTGCAAACATTTCGATACAGGATCCAAGAAAAAACATGGCCGCGCCCATATGACAGTAATGTGTCTGAAGCGAAGCATATACAAAACACTGTTACACCACAACTACTTTTTAAATACTTTCTTTTTTGTAATCGTATTTATATTCATAAAATTTTTCCTACCGTACATACATCTGAATGTCAGATTTTCGAATTTTTGTGTTTGTTATTCAGCATGACGTCAAACTTTTCTGTGACGTTAAAAGTTCGGGAAAGTTTCATAAGGATTATCCCAAGGGATATCTCTGATACAATGACGTAGAAAACAACGAAATTACTTTTTTAACTCCACGAAGAAGATTGCTAGTTACCGGCCTCTTCGGAAAGTATTGCAGTTGAGGCCGGAAATGCCAGCCTAGCTGTTAACTCTCGATAAGGAAATTTTTTTATTGTGACACATACATGTATCAGTCTTTTCGCGTGGTGTTTAATTTTTTATTTTTCACTGTCCTTCAGATTTTACTAAAT